>JALIZH010020885.1:0-14728 GCA_030522465.1 Rhipicephalus appendiculatus | reverse complement strand
GCTGGCGCTGAAATGCACGCGTGACCGCTTCCAACTTCACTTAATGCCTCGTCATGTCCCTAGCGGCAGCGTTGACGGCGTTCATTGTGGACGGCAGTGAGGCGTACAGTGACTCGAAGAGCGATGTGTTCGATTATGGCGCGTCCCACTCGCTTATTGATGGTGGTGGATCCTCGGAAAGCCCGTGCAGAGGATGGGGCGCCGGCGATCTTTTCAAAGAACCCCAGCCATTTTCGATGATATTCAGTTTCGGGGATTGAGCCGACCACTCCGTGACCC
The DNA here is from genome assembly GCA_030522465.1 of Rhipicephalus appendiculatus. NCBI lineage: Eukaryota > Metazoa > Arthropoda > Arachnida > Ixodida > Ixodidae > Rhipicephalus > Rhipicephalus appendiculatus. Next base: position 14,449 of record JALIZH010020885.1, on the reverse strand, counting down.
TGGGCCGCGCTCTTAAAGAAGTTTTTTCACTGCACGAGTAGTGCGCATCGGTGACCTGTCATGTTGAAGGGTGTAGTCGCCTTCTTCCCGTCATCTCTGTTATGCGTTTTTGAGTGTATTTTCTGAAACACAGTTGAATAATCTTCTGCCGCTCTTTTTATGGTATACGGGCCATGACTGACAAACCAGGCAAACAACGAAGGACTGCATTGATGCAAGACAAAGAAAGATGGAATGAGGTAAGACGGTCGAGCCCCAACTTATATGTTCTTATATGCTTTCTATCTTAACTCATTCGTTACTGCTCGAAAATTGTCGGTTTTCATATTTCTCGGAAAGAAATTTATTCCAAGTACAAACAATGCCCCAGGACATATTGCGGCGCATCAAACTGTACGTGAATAAACGTTCCTTCTAAAAAACAAATTGGAAAACAAAAAATGTATGATGTGGCAAAGAACAATTAAATAGCATGTCGTTTTTGTGCCCACTTTGCAAGAACAATATCTACAAAAATACCATAAACAAAGACAAATCAAAATATACGTTTTGAAGGTACATCATCGCTCATGTATAGGAAAACATACTGAAACTGCTTCAATGTTCGTGCCATGCGGTGAAGCAGTTCCTAGTGGAGAGACACAAGTGTACGCCACACTTCTTACACAAAGCTGTTGTCTTGTGCTTTTACTTTGCGTTCCTCATAATACTATCGGCAGTTTTTCCTTCTGGGCGTCTTTTTCGGATGGGGCTCAACTTTTTGTGGCAAATGATCCACTCGTGGAACATCTTCCACTTGAAGCTCCAGCAGCTGTTGGGCGAGCTCCAGCCAGAAGGAAAGCTGGTTAAAATTAGGGCTTCTATGGAATTCTGGCGAAGAGAGATAATAAGACTGTCGACCACTGCAATGTCGATGCAGTGAAGGAACAGCGTCTTCCCACACCTCACACATTCCATCAACACGTTGTAAGATGCGATGAGCTGATCTGATCGATCCACACCCTGCATCCCAGAATTATGCCCATAAATGAGCAGTGGCTTCTCAATTGGGAAGACGTTCCACACGCCACCTCTTCTCTTTCCTTGTGGCTGTCACACTCTTGTTGGCTGTGTGTGCAGTGGACGTCATGCTGACGGCTCTTTTGTCGTTCCATTGCAAATATGAAATACTGTTCCGTCGTAGCCACCGAACATCGCCTCTTCTCACCTTCTTTTCCCATTTGGTATCTTTCAGTTCGGACGGGAAACACCGCCGATCTCTACGCGTAGTGCCGCAAGCGAGTGTTCTGTGTGCCAACAAGTTCGTGACAAGAGCCGCAGATGTGTAGAAGTTGTCTATATAGATAATATGTCCTTGTTCAAAGTACTTATCGTACTGCTGTGCCACGAGATCAAACTCCAGTCCACTGGCGCTAGTTGTCTTTTTCTTGCATAGACATAAAACTGAACAAAATAGCCAGTTTGCGATTCAGTCCAGCTATTCGCCTCGTGTGCGACCGATGGCGGCGCTGCGAACGGCGCTCCGGTGACGCAAGGGCGGGGATTCGGCTTTTGTCGTCTGCTACGCTCTGGCTAAAACAGCAGCATTTTCGTTATAGTTCGCTCGCGTCGCACGGCGTTCCTCGACTACTAGCTGCATTTTCTTCTAATGATATTTCTTGAGATGACTGCTAGCATTACATGAGTTTAAGAAACGTTAAAATTTAACATATCTTCTGTATACCGACAGCCATTGCCGTCAGGTTCATGCTCCCAAGTTCGTGGCGTCGATCACCGGGCTGGATGGCGTTGAAATAGCTTACGTGAAAGCGCGAACGCCCCCGCCAAGTGAGTTAAAGAGAGTCTCCGCTGCTTTGAAATCGCAGCGCGATCAATTTTGCGGCTTATTCGCAAAAATCAGCGTTGTGTAAACAGACTTGAGATGAACGAAAATTCACGCTCCACTCCCAATTGTAGTCATGTGGACTTGTGCAGACACGACAGCCGACAAAATGAAATCGATAAGTTCATCGACCAGCGGGTTATTGCGGACCACTACCATAGATTGGGCGAGCTGGATGCAAATAAGATCGCTCGGAATGAAACACCAGCAGTGGTGCGCGTGGTACAGTTCGACTCTTATGATTAGAGATAGATACGTTGATGAGCCGCATTCATGTTTTCGATCGCGCAGTGCTGCCTACTCGACTGTGCGAGCCTGCCAATGGTAATGACAGGATGGCCCGCACTATATTTCTAATGCTTGGGCAACGCGATCCGCTGCAGTGTTCGCGTTTCACTTGACACCGATAGTACAGCTTCGTAAACATTAAGAAAAATCGGCGAATGTGTCCAGGAAGACGAGAAAGAGAGCTTTTCCCCACCATTCTTTTGGCCCTTGTGGCTGATTATTGTGATTCTTTACCGTGCTGTAACAAGATTGAATATTTTAAGGTGGGAGCCTTAGATTCCACATAAATTGCGAAAATTGACCGTCGGCGTCCCGCGTCGCCAGCGTCAACACGAGTGATGCGAAAATTCATCACATGATCACGTCATCATGACATCCCAGACCGACAAAATTTGTGACGTCATAACGTCACGTCACATGATTACGTCATCACATGTCATCGTCGCTTTGCATTGCCTCCGTGATGGGTGGGCCGATCTCGGAGGCGATTCAAAACCAGGTGGTGTGTAGAAAGCTTCAATGCAAAACCACGTTACGTCCAGAAAGCATTCGGAGGGGGGCGGCGAAGGAACAATATTCGAAGGAACAATACATCGACTCAAGAAAAAGATGGCTTTTGCCTTCGAGTCAACTTAGGCAAATGCATAAGGAACTCGAGTCTCTTTGGTACAGTGATCGCACCAAGCCACATCAGGAGTCGACCGTTGAGACTGATTTACAGTATTTTATTGCAAATACATCTTTCGATGCGAAAGCTTTATATTTATCAACGTTAGCATGATTACACTAATTCTGTTCAGCATATTTTCAGACCACCGTGAACGAGTGAACAAACGTCGATTTATTGACGTAAGGATTAAAATATGTTGCAAAAAAAATAAAACAAAAACAAAAGAAAATCACTCCGGACAACCTACCGATTTTTTCCTATCCCCGTCGTGCATCCCCTTTAGACTCACCCTGTTTATTTCGTGTTTCAATTTAAAGTACTTACGACGCGCTTAAACAGCAGCTGCTAAAAATGTGTATTTAATCAAACGTTGTTGCCGGTAATGCCACTAAATATATTTGAATGATATCAGACGTCGTTTGTCATGCTCCGAACATATCAAGTGAATCGAAGGAGCAGGCTTGGCAACCGAACACGCGCAGCACGCGGTATACATTTATTGCGCTTTAACGCAGACATGGAAGCTGAAGCCCGAACGCTGAAGTCAGTTATCGAAAACGGCAGGAAAGTCATTTTGAGTGCGCCACGGCCATAGAACAGTCGCGAAAAGAAAAATTCGCCATAGAATGGATGGCTAGCAGACGACAACAGGAGCAATGGACGCAGAACGTGCTCCCGACGGCAAGCTCCGCTCGATTTCGATGGGCATTTTGCTTGAACATTCAGTACAAATTGCTTTATCAACTCGCCCACCAATGTTTCAATAACTCGAGCGCGATAGACAGGCAGGCAGCGTCGAGCAGCCTTCACGTAGCGAACGCGCGCGAAGAGCTGCATCCGAGTCCTCTCCCTGACGTCACACGCGAGAGGGCGCCACTCCAAGATCTCGAGGCGAATATTTGCGATTCAGTCCAGAGAGTTTGCAATTAAGTCCAATTTCAGAGATATGCCTTTTTTAGAATATTCGACAGCCCAGGGGGAGGCCCGCAGCGGCCTTTCCACGGGTACTCCGGCGGCCGCCACTCCGCGCCTTAGACATCCGGTTCGTGAAGTCCCGGCCACGTCTCCGCCTCTGCCCTGCTGCATGTGTGGTTTTTCCCCGAACCCTCGTGGAGGGTGCCCGTTGCTTGAGCGCATCTTGCATTTTGCTCACGCTTGTATTTACACCTCTGGCGATTTTCACCAACGGTGCTCGCATCCGCAGTGTCTGACGTTCTCCTCGCGTTTGAATGTGCGCCTTTATCACAATCCAGCACTTATCACAATTATCCCTGGAATTATTGCCGCCAGCATTTTTACATTTGAATGCCGTCCCCTTATCAAACAGGCACTACCCAGTGTTAGGAATGATGACAAAAAGCGACACGCTGCAGCGCCAGAGGACTACAACTGCAGGTGCAATTCTTTCAACCCCCGGGCAAAGCGTTACCCTTGACCTTTCCTCACAATTAACATGGTTTTATGGTTTTTTTAACAATTCAAACGCTTCATTTGTTACAAAAGGTGGGATAATATTAAACGCTTCCTCAATTGTGTGGCGAGTCTTCACCTGTCCTGTCCGTAGTCGTTCAATTGCATTCATGCGCTTGGACACCCGCCATTGAAGCCGCCTGATGACCTTCTTTAGTCGTCGAGTTTGGTCAAGTACTGGTGCCGCCCCACTACTCGTGGACATAGCTTTGGGGTTGTGCAGCAACAAGTCATTTTGGATGCTTCCAAGAGAGCAGACAACATAGGTGCACTCGCATTTTCTGGTTTCTCTTTGTTTGGGTCTCCCATGTTCCTGTAGTTTTTGGCCACGTTGGGCCCGAGGATTTTGACTGGGCGGGACCTCGACCCCCACTTCGGGCTAGGAGCCACACAAGCTCCCCTCGTCAGCCAAGTAGGAAAGAAGCAAGAAATACTGATGATGCAAAGAAACAAATTTTGTACCTCACAAGCGACTATGAACTTCGTTCTGCCGAACAACAGGCCGGAAGTGCGCTTCTACATATTTAACCAGTAGGTGCTTGGCGTAAGCAACTCTCTGCCTCCCACAGCAGCGGCAGATGCTCTATAATTTCACCAAGGCTGTGGTGGAACTTTTGGTCGCTGCAAGGATTCATGAAGTGCCTGCGGATACCAGAGGACCAGAAATATTGTACTTCATTAGAAATAAACCTTAGCGTACCAGACAGTAACTAGGATGTTGCTTGGTTCAGAGAGGATGCTGATGTTATAAGCCACTAAATTTTAAGTTCCTAAAAAAGCATAGAGATACAACGTTGTACTGTCCACACTATTAAAACATGATTTGCTCCTTGTTCAAGAAAGAAATTAGACCACATTTAAAATGAGCTGCAGTAGGGTTCATGTTGTATCATTCCCTTTGTCGAATGCTTCCGAGCATGGTCTCTGAATGCTCCTGTTATAGCCGCCTCGTAATAAGGAAGCTGAAGCTATACTAATTCGGGAGCTCTTCCCAAAGCATGAGGATTGCTCTTATGACCCAGAAATTATTTGCGGCTGCCAACCATAGGTCGGCAAAACTTGTGTTGCTCACTCAGACTCACTCATGAAATGTGTTTTGCGCTCAGGGCTCACTCGGACTAAGACTCACCAAAATTTTCCTGGGTCGGACTCACTCCGACTCACACTCACCAAAATTTTCTTCAACCGGACTAACTCGGACTCAAACTCACCACAACAATACTCACCCGGACTCACTCAGACTCACGGCTCGATGTGAGCCTGAGTGAGTCCGAGCGAGTCGACTCATGAGTCCGTTAGCCTAAAATTAGCTTTTTCGTCGAAAAAGCTGGTGTCAATGCACATGGGGTCAATGCACATTAACACCAATATCTCACGTGATCAGTACTCTTCTTGGCGCGTTTTGATATAGTACCTTCGATACGAATTATGAGTGCTCGCAAACCAGTAAGGTTATTTTTATAAAGAGATAACAACATAAGACATATTTACCAAGAACTTCCCTGGAAGAGTTCGCGAGCAGGGTGTGGTCAAGACACCCCCATACGTAAATGGCGCATCTGATAAATAAATATTGAGGTGATGTATGAACGATACTGCTTTGGAATGCGTGTGAGTAGACGCGAGTAAAAACGCGGATCCCTAGCAAGGCTGAGAGTAATGCGGAAGATCAGTAGATAGGACCATAGGTCGGCAAAAGAAGGTGAAACTCACTCACACTCACTCAAGAAATATATCTTGTGCCTTGGACTCACTCGGACTCAGACTCATCAAAATTTTCCCAAGCCGAACTCACTCCGACTCACACTCACGAAAAAGTTCTTCCACCGGACTCACTCGGACTCTTCAACTCTTCAAAATATTACTCAACCGGACTCACTCAGACTCACGGCTCGATCTGAGTCTGAGTGAGTCCGGAGTGAGTCGACTCATGAGTGAGTTCGCCGACCTATGCTGCCAACTGCCTTCAAAGTTTCAAGTAGCAATCCACGGAACAGCTGCATCAAGGAAGTCGAGCACCTCTTACTTCACATGAAGGATTGCTGATCTCATCTTATGAGGGCTCCTTTTTGGATTGCAACTATTGAAAACATCAAAAGCTTGTACATTCTGTCGCACATGTTAGCCAAGGACAATGCTGCGTCCGGCAGTTTGTTAGCGCTAAGAGCAAAAGGGTTGCCTGCTTCACTTTCATATTCCTGGATGTTTTCAGAGATATGCCTTTTACGAGAATTTCGGTAACAACCGAAGCCTAAGCTCGTGTGTTTTCTATGATAGAACTTGGTAATGTGCGCCCAGTCTACAACCACCTTTCCAGTGTGAAGTTTGTCCATCTGCAGGTTTTTCTGCCTCATTTTCACCACATGTGGTACACCAGATGTGGAACAAAAAAGGTTGCGGTTTCCATTAACAAGGTAAAAATGGCTTCGCCAAAGACACGCCCAGCTGCCTTGACAAGCTAACACTTTATGCTCCCGGTCACATATTCGAACATTTAACCATATTTCTATTTCTTCCAACAGGCTAAATAAGCGGCATCAGTAGGCTGTACAGGTGCGACAATAATTGTCGATGCATGGCCTACTGTCTAGGCGACTGGCTGAACACATCAATTGAAGATTCCAATTCCAAATGGCGTCGGCGGCGGCAGAGTTTCCGGCTTAGTCGCTTGCATTTCGGCGGGTTAAGAGTGGGCGTCGTTCTGGCGATACTCGTCTCCGCTCCATTCTCCGGTCGTCCTCAGCCAGCAGGCGAGACGGTTGCCCTTTACGTTGTCCACGGGGCTCCTTGTTACTGGATACAGCTGTGGATGGAGCCTTAGCGGCCGCCACTACTCCTACTGCGACTGCAGCCTGAATCTTCGAGATGGCAGCCTGCATCGCAGATCCCAACCCAGGCTCATCCACCGAGTGTGGAACCTGTGGACTTCTTGCAAGCAATCTGAAAGATCCTTTCGGTGCAGTCCAAAAGCTCCACGTCTTAGTTTCGGCATCGCCAGCGCAGGAGCTGTCTGTTGGCGGCCGCTTCCTCTTCGTGAAGGAAGATGTGCTGGACACCGACTGCCAGGAAGCACATTTATGTCGGGTGGAGCGGCTCGCAGTGAATGTCGGCCGTGGTGAAACGCTTGCCATGCCTAGGTGCTGGTCTCGACACAGGCATGGCGTCGGCGGCGGCAGAGCTTCCGGCTGAGTCGCTTGCACTTCGGTGGGTCAAGTTGGAGAGGGACGTGCTTGACACTGTCTGCCATGAAGCACTTGTCCATTGGCTGGAGTTGCTTACAGTACTCTCACAGGACGACCATTGTGAAACGCTTGGCTCGCCAGAGGTGCGTTTCAAGATAAACCTGGCGCCCGCTGACGTCGCGCATGGCATGCACTTGGCGTCGCTGACACCGCTGACGTCATCACAGTGCTCGACGCTGCTGACGCCGTGACCGGCCAATGGCAGGGCTTGCGTCTAGGTTGCTGACTCTTGGTAAATGGGACTCGCAAAATTAAAACCCTGCCGGTTAGATGTGAGACCGGGCTTACCGTAAGGCGCGGGGTGTCCCTTTGTTTCTCATGTTGATTCGAAGACGGAGTCTGGTTTGAGTTGATAGCACTCTGGAACGTGCCTACGATGGCCGAAGCAAGGAAGATCTCTCGATGGCTCGAGCCAGCTGCGATAAGCCTTGGCCACAACTAGAAGCTCTGGGCCGTCCAGCAGCTGCTCAGGGCTCTCGAATACAGGGACCCGGCGAGCGGCAACCCGCACAAAGGAGCGGCAACTCCGAGTAAGGCGTGGGCTACCGTCGGGGTGCAGAGCTAACCAAAGGCAGGAAGGGTTCCTCTTGGACAAAGTGACCAGATAGCAATTGACACTATGGCTTCACACTGAATTCGAACGGAGTGTCGTCTCTAACGAACCGAGCAGCTCGCATTATGTCAGAACAAACTGCCTCAGGGACATACATGGAAACGACCAGTCACTTGCTAGGTTGTGCCACGGGAACAGCAGCTATCATTTACCCTCTCACTATCGTAACCGCCATGTGGACTTTATTCTTCAATGACATTAACAAAGCACACGAACAGAATACTGGGAGAAAATGGTACCAATAAAGCGCGTCTCACCATCTCCCAGGGCTTGAAGGCAATGAAATACTGTGGTACGACGCAGTGGATCATTCTTCGTGCGGGCTTGGTGCCTCTTGCCCTGCCTGCAGGCGGAAAAATATGCACCAGAGTTGTCCTTGCGAGAAAATTTTCCGCCTGCACATTCCTTGCTTGTGCTGCTGCTCCACCAAAATAAAGACAGCAGAGATGTCATTCATATAACCAGATGCGTGGACTTCCTTCTGGAAGCCGCTTATGCAGCCCGAAAAGCTTGCCTTAGAGCAGGCCTCCCATCAAACCATAGTTTAGCACCATAAATGATTATCATGCACCCACGCAAAGCATAATGTAAGGACTGGTAGTGTTTGGACGTGAATTAGCAAAGAGCAGTTATGAGCAGCTCTGCAGCAGCGTGGATAGCGTCAGTTGTTATGCTATAACATCGACTGTGTCCACCACGCCATGACTACCGGCTCACTTGACAGCATATTCTAGAGGTGACACACAACGCGTCCCGCGCCCCAGAAAGTTCGCAGAAACGAGAGTTCATGTGTTTGGTCGTAAAAAAACCCCTAAATCTCATAGAACAGACGAGACACCATACGCAAATGTGGAAAGGTTGAATTTGTACTATGCAACTCTATGGTTGAACATTGAAAAAAAGAAATGTTACCGGTACCTTACGAGCCCAGGAGTGGGCAAGGTTCACTGCAGTCACGAATGAATATTTTCCAGGAACAATTGTTGTATAGGAGCCACATTTGTATAGCCTGTTAATTATACGGGTACAACCCAGTCTCTAGTTTATGTTACAACCAATAGCAAACCCGGAAATTTCGTAAAGGCCACCACAAACGATGAGTGATCTTAAAGCTGTTTCGCCCAGGCGCGCCTTCGAAACATTACGGCGCTACATTCTGTGCAACGCTATAACCAGCCTACGAAATACCAACGTATCCGCTTTAGTCATAATACGAACGTAGAACGCTGCGACCATGCGACATTAATTTCTTAGAAACGTATTTTCATAACCGCCAGTCGAGAAACATCGTGTAATCTCAAACACGCGAAATCACCCCAGCGTGTCACACGTAAAGTGTGACGTCATTGTGCGTAGCCTAATTAATGTTTTCTCGTTTTAGGGAATATGAGGTGTGCCTCTTAACGCTACATCAATGTCGCACACCATATGCGTGCACTTTCGATAGTATTGTAAGCTTTGCGCAGCCTGAATAATATACTCGCCCAAGTGGAAAATAATCACAATTTAGCTCCAAATTGAAATGTGCTATTATACTTAATTACGTTGAATTTCTTTAAAAGCGAAGACTAGTCAGTGGTACTGGATAGTGTTATTTATCTCGAATTGCATGGTGCTTGTGGCTCTTGACTTTTTCGTAGCATTGTGTTTTTGTGTGGCACTGCCGGGACACCATCCGATGGCGTCGCTTTGCATCCTTAAACTGAGTCGCCACATATCACTGTGATCACTTTGATTGGCCCAAATGAGAGAAAGCTTAGTTTACTAATACTTGAAATGCTGGTAGCTACATAAAGTAAAACTGGTACAACCTCCTTGAAATTGAGTATGAGAGCATGGTCAGTGCCGTTGAATGTACTCCTTTTAAATATGGTGCAATGAGTTCTTTTTTTACCACTGAACCACCGACGCATGGTCACATGCTCACCACCAGTGAGCTCGCGAGTGTGTCCACGACGGGGACCTTCGAGTCGGTGAAATTCCTGCGCGATGGCCACCGTCTGCTGGCTGGAGGCACGTCTGGGCAGCTTTACCTGTATGACCTACGCAACACCCGACATACACCACGCAGCACCTTTGATGCTCACTCGAAGTCCCCTTCTGTTCATAGCTACCATGCAGAGCCAAGAGGTCTAGAGATGCAGGTGAGGGTATTTAACTGGTCAGATTGGATGATCGGACACTTTGTAAGAGGGAAAAAACAGCGCAAAATTCTGACAGGACACAAGGTGAAGAAGGCACGACAACAGCGCTGACTTACAACTGATTTATTTTTCGACATGTGGGCACATATATACCTTGACAGTCAAAAAATAGAATGAAAAAATAACATGATTTTTGTGCTCCTATCTCTCGTCGAAATGCGTCATCACTGAGCGCCACAAACACGCGCTAACATATCACCTGCGGTTCATAAAAATTTTTTTCTTTTTGCGAAAGGGTTAGAGATGGCATGCTCACACAGTTAGTCTTGAAACGTTCTATTTCTGCTGCTTCAATTATTTCTCTGGTCCTATCATCTTTGTGTCTTGCTATTACTGTTGTTTTGGAAAAGATTGGCCTGCAACCACAATCCCTGCAATGGAGGCCTAGATGACCACTAATTGCTCTATTTACGTTGAAGTGATGCTCTTTCAATCGCTCATTAAGGTATCTTCCTGTTTGCCCTATATATTTCCTTCCACAGGACAATGGGATTGAATACACGACACCTTCAATGCAGTTCACAAACCGGTTTACATGCATAATGGGACACGACTGTGGCTGCCTTCCTGTTTCGTTTACTTTGGAACACATTGCGGATAATTTTTTTAGGCGCGGAAAATACGACTTTGACATTGGCGTGTTTTCCTATCTTTTTTAAGTTACGTGCTAAGCAGTGAATGTAAGGTATCGCAGTTGTTTTATCTCTTCTGTTTGGTTCAATTTTCTCTTGGTCATCCCTTCCGTTAGCCTTTATCTTTTTAAGTACCGATTCCGCTACGGATACTGGCACATGCTTCGGAGAGAAAATTGGATAGCATTTCCTAAAATTGTTCAAGTGAACTCACCTGATATTGAACTGCAAACTGAAGCACTCCTGTTATGTGCAGAGAAGTCATCTTCAGTGGGGAAGTCTGCTACAAAGGAATATAATCCTATAACATTGTATTAGGGCAAGCAGACATTTACACTGTAATAAGAGGCCACTGAAATATGTTTAAAGGGACCGACAACTGATTTTTCTCGACCCATTATTTTACGGCGCGACAGAAAGCTCACCCTTCGTAGTGTTTGTGGCTGCAGTAGTTAATCCCAAAAGCAGATGATGATGATCAGTAGCGTTTTGTGGCGCAAGGGCCATGAGTGGCCAAAGAGCGCCATGTCATTTTCATGCGGTGTAGGCGATGACCAATGGTTGCAATGATGGTGTATTATGGCTGTACAAAGGCCTAAAATCACGCGCTCTAAACAAGCGTAAAAGGTGTGTATAGAGTATAAAATTATGACAGTGGTACGTGATGTGATCTATGGGTGTGTAATGAATCACAAGTGACCATGATATCTACAAGTGAGAGATGGGCAACAGCACGGATGCCTCCTCAAAGCCTTTGAGGCCGAAGGCAGGTGCTTTCTGTAAGGTATTTACCGCAGCAACAACCTCAGGTTGTGCTACGGATGTCCTGGGTATATGACTTGAAAGCTATCAACTTCTTTTAGAAACGCGAACAATGACTCATGTTTAAGAACCGGTTCGCTGCCTATAAGCATCGATGGATGAAGCAGTATTTGTTCTCGGTAAACTGATGGGAAGTGCTTTTTCCTGGATGGGATCTAATTCACTGCATTGGATTAAGATGTGGAGAACGGTGAGTGGTTCACCACATTTCTCGCACATGGGTGGATCACCACCGGACAGGCGGTATGAATGCGTACTGTATGTGTGTCCTGTTCTTAATCTGGTAAGTGCTACTTCTGTGTGGCGTGATTTTGATACTGGCGGCCAATTCGCTAGTGTGGCTTGATGAGATGAAGCCCATGCAGCCTGTTCGACCCCGGAATCGTGGACTGCTTTCTTGAAAAACGTGGAGTTTGCAGAACAGTCCGAGCATTTTTTGGCTTGTATAAAAGTGACAAGGATGTTCCCTGAGCAGCTTCAACAGTTCGCTAAGAGCAGTGTGGGTAACATTATGCTTAACTGCCCAATTCTTGAGGCAGACACAGAGGCCATCTTCACCTTCATGCAGCTTACCGCCAGAAGGAGCCTCACTCGTCTCATCCCTGGCATTCTACGAAAAAGCCTCCTCATCTGAAAAAATGGAAAAAAATGCTCATGTTCTATGTTATGGATTGCACTAAGGCTGTCTTCCGAAGCGGCTGTTTCTGTACTGCTACAGTATGTCTCCGAGTCATTGAGAATACAAGGTGATTCATACACATTTGCACAACCACGATCTGATTGCACAGTGGACTGTGCAATCACTTATGTCTTTTCGGTTTCCTTGACACATCTCACAGATGTTGCGTACACATTTATAGCTCGGCATGTTCGTTGTTGTTTTCCTTTATCTACGCTTCCTCAGCTATAAGGCGAGATGATTCCTTGTATGCAGTCCATTCCTTTTTTCTTGCACCTCATTGCGATGGAGTTCTGTTTGTTCATTCCATTACGTCTTTAAACTCTTGGGAACGTTCAGGAGATTAAAATGAAGGCAGCTGTTTAGAGGGCGACTCTGCGCATACACACCAAAAAAAAAGAAATGTGACAATTTGAAGCTCAAGGGACAGCTAAGAAAACTAAGTGAACAAGAGCAAAATATTTTAGGTGTCAAACATACGTAAAAAAAGCATGTTTGTCAGTTTCTGCAAATTTACATTGCGACGGCTCAAGGGAGCAGATAAATATAACAGTGCACATGCATACGGCTCAGCATCACAAAAGCAGATATTGGCAGGAGTTCAATAAATACAAAAATGATTGCGATAACATCTCACTAGCTGGTAACAAGATTTAACTAAGTCTTGCAGATGGCTAGTGGAATTCTTAGCAACCTAGGCTATTTAACATTGAGAATTTTTCATAATGAAATGCAATGCCATGTTTTGAGCCTCTAGTATACCTAGTTCTCTGACACTTTTACTTGTCTTGTTCACACCACAGGTGTTCGGTTCTTCCCTGTCAATGGTCGCATCTGTGAAAAAAGATTTTGTAACATGGTTTTTCTATTCTTCAGTGCGTTTTCTTCCAGTGTGCATCTCTTGCACTGTTTGATTTTTTTTTCACGTTTTTAATCGGAAATAAAACTCCCCATGCTCGAGCTTAATCTTTGCTTTGGGGTATTTAAAAATGATTAAAGTATAAATTCTTAACAATAATAATTAGTATTGGAACAGATTCTAGACACTATGTGAGTTTTTTTACTGATGAATTACCTTAAAACTATTACTTTTCACTTACATATGCAACCTCTCCTTCAATCAAAGCTTACAAAATAGTTAACATTTATCTCTAGCCTCTTAAGGCAACCTAAAAATTCCTGCCTGCTCTCTTTGAGCTGTTGCTGCTACTCCAGAGAATCAATAGAAGGCATTCAATTTATACATGCTGCTACACACATGTATGACAAATGCAACCAGTCAACTGCTGCACCACTTAAATTAGTGAAAAGTGTTTTAAGATCCATTGGTGAACATTCATGAGTACGTGATGCGCGACCACCATCATGTCTTGTCTGTCATTTTGCTTGCGCTTGTACACTACCATAACTGATGGCGAGTACACCGCTCACTGAACGTAACCGCTACAATTCGTGACTGCGGCTACAGAGGTTGTTCACTCTAATACTCACAAAGCAAAAATGTCCGGTGTACGCGCTACAACACTGACAAAGCTCAAGAGCACCACGCTACATGCATTGCACCTCGTGCCAGCGCACGTAGGCTAGGAATTCCCCAACTGTTGCTAGCGCGTCATGCCAATTCAACGCTATGTGCTGAACGAATTAGGTGAGCGTGATGTAAGCAAAATGAATGCTCAAGCGTAACACTTCTAGGCGCGATGCAATTGGGTATCATGTGGGACGAGTATTGCCGAAATTTTAGTCCCAACACGAGGTCGGCACGATCAGTCATACACTTTCGGGCAACCATAAACGTATATCGTAATATTTTGTCCCCTTTTGCATTCCGATTCGGTGCACCTAGGGTATAGAAAACTTGAAATATTTATTTTACGTAAAAGTCAAACGTGGTGCAGAAGAATCTGATATAGCACGTGCTTTGGAAAAGCTTCATAGTTCCGGACC
>JALIZH010020884.1:0-41497 GCA_030522465.1 Rhipicephalus appendiculatus | reverse complement strand
TAGATTTCAGTTGTGTTTGTATAATTCTCAAATGTCGCCAGCCTTTATTCTGTAATTGCTCTTCCCAGCAACGAACTAGCTATCTGCAGCACGTGTTTTTCAGGAGGAGGAGAAAAACTTACATTATTAACTGAGGAGTTTGGAGTACGCCGGCTCCTGGGCCCCCCGCACGACCCCGCTGCGCTCAAGCAGTTGTTTTGTGGTGGTGGTCCATGACGCTGGCAGCCCGGTCGGCAGCCATTGTCTGCTCAACCGGGTCCTCTGAACGCAGTAGGGCCTCCCCAGTCCTCCCAGGTCTTTAGGCGCTCCAGGGCCCGCGGGGAGGATCCGCCGGGCATTGAGAAAGGGATGTGAATAGCAGAAGCATTGAGGTTCAGGGCAGAGTACATGCTGAGGTGAGGAAAAGGGGGTGATAGTGTGATAGAATGAGAGAGAGGGGAAGAGTGTGAGTCTGTAGTTGACGCCAGAGCGTGGCCTGTCGGTTGCTGAGGGACTTGTGAGGTGGAGGGTACAGCTGACGCTCGGCCCTATAGGCCTGAGTCAGCTCGTTGAAAGTGTGCGCGCGCTCTTTAGTGAATCCGGGATCGGAGGCCGCGCGTGCCCGGTTTAGGAGAACCTCGGGCTAAGAGGTTGGCGGCCTCGTTTCAGGATTTCCGCAGTGCGCGGGCACCCAAATCAACTCCACATGACGGGGCGGGGGTGCATCGGGCGAGTCCAGTATGCAAAAAGCAGGGGACGTGAACTCGGCCTCGTGCGGGAATTTAGGATTGCGGTTTTGGAATCGGATAAAACATACCGTGCCTCTGTGCTAACGATTGCTAAGGCAATGGCAACTTCCTCTGCAGCTTCGGGGGAGGTGGGTCCGGAGGAAGTGTGTGTGTACTTATGGGGGAGAGTTTTGGCGATCCTACCACGGCGCGACCGCTTCATCGCCCACGCAGGCTGCGTCTACCCATACGGCGTCCGGTTCGGAGCCGTAACATCGGTGTAGAGTTCTAGCGCGAGGCTCTGCGGCGTTTATCGTGGTGGTCGGGGTGCATGTTACGGGGAAGTGGTGTAATGAGGAGTTCGCCGTGCAGGGGTCTTGGTATGGGAAGTAATGTCGGATCATTGGCAGGTATCTGGATTCCAAAGAGAATGCAGGAATATGCCGACCGGTGTCGGTTTGTGTGTGAGGGCGAAGGTATTGTGCTTGGCGGTGTGCGTCTATGAGTTCCCCGACAGTGTTGTGAAGGCCCAGCTTGAGAAGTCGATCGGTAGGTGTACTTATGGGAAGGTGGAGGGCTAATTTGTATGCCCGACGGATCAGGGCATCCAGGGCATCCCAATGTCGCGGCGAGAGAGTTGGAGGTAGGGAGTGGAGTAGAGCACGCGGCTGAGTACAAATGCATGAATAAGGCGACATAGGTCGCGCTCCTTCATGCCCCTATGGCGGCTTGAGACCCGGCGGATGAGGTGCGAAATCGCCCCTACAACCTGCTTGAGGTTCCGGATTGTGTTAGTGTTCTTCCCATCCTTCTGGATATGCATGCCCAGTATCCGGAGGGTGTCGACCTCTGGTACCGATCTGCCATCCAGTTCGATGACGATGGGGGAGGAAGGGGAGTTGCGGCTTTTGGGACGGATGCAGAGCAGTCGGACTTGTCTGGAGAACAGGTAAGTCCTACACTAGCTGCATAGTTTTGCGTTAGGTTGGCGGCTGTTTGAATGGTGTCCTGTATGTCACCGTCACTGCCATGGGTAGACCATAGCGTGATGTCGTCCGCGTATAGGGTGTGTTTTAGGTTAGGAATAGTTGCCAATTGTCGTGCTAGGGGGGATGAGAGTGACATTAAATAAGAACGGTGAGAGGACGGACCCTTGAGGGTACCGACACTCCTTAGTGTGTATGTTGGGCAAGTGAGCGGGCCGAACTGCAGTTCGGCCGTGCGTGCTGTGAGAAAGGTTTGGAGGTAAGTGTACGTACGTGTACCCACATTCAGTGGAGAAAGGGCTGTTAGGATCGCATGATGCTCAACGCGATCAAAGGCTTTGGATAAGTCCAGAGCCAGGACTGTGCCTGGTGTGGCCCGGAATGAGCGGGTCAAAGATGTCGTGGGTGATTTGTAGCATGGCATCTTGTGTGGACAAATGGAGCTATGTTTTGGCAAGTGAACATCCGCCAGTAGCTGCGGCTTCAGCTGAGCTACAAACGACTGTCGTCTTAGTTCAAGGATCCCGCCAAAGGCTTCGGCCGATCACATGCTCATCGTTTGAAGAAATGCAATTTTTTTCACTTGCGCAGTCGAGAGGGGGGGGAGGGGGAGCAGGTTTCTAACCATTTTCCCACAAATTTTAAAATTAGCATGTGTTTATCGGGTGTTCCAAAATATGTGTCGAAAATCCTCAAAAAATCCCGAAAGACAATATGTGCTTGCTGCCTTCAGAATTGATTTTTCTGTAAGTGCTTGCATCTGAAGATGGTAACAACCATATGGGGCTGTAATTGAGCAAGTTAAATTAATTATCATTTTAGTTAGTTGAGTTAGGCGGTTAAGTGAAATGGGAAAATTGACGTTCCCTATGCGGAGAACCCGACCTAGCTTTGAGAAATAGAAAAACCGCCAGGCCTGCGCGGAACTCGCAGCACAGCCACAGCGAAACCTGGGAGAGGGGCCTTTCTAGAGCCTTTTTTAAACATTCTTGGGGCAACTACAACAACCGTACTTGCAGGGTACCCACTACGCCATAAATCATCATAATTTTGGTGTAGTGGGGAAGCGTCTACTATGCCATTATTCGTCATTCTTCAGAAAAGCGCGGTACCCGCTACACTCTTGTAACGCATTATGTGCACTTTGTTGATGCTGTGGCTGACGACGATGAAGATTTTTGCCTGAGGCTTTTGCAATGGGTTGGAGCATTGAACGACCCACTCGTTACGCAATCCGATTTGTGTGACGCCTGGTTCTTACTTTACTGTTCTAAAACGCTTAACAACACACGTTAACGCGATTCCTTACCCGACATGAAGCCTGCAAAGCGTCAGTTTGCACCGCAGTTTCAACCAGCGGCGTAGCTCAGTGGGAGAGTGCTGGGCTGCGACGCAGAAGACCCGGGTTCGATTCTCGTTCGGTCATAGGCGTTTTTTATTTATTTAGCTTTTTCTTATTTCGTGCGATATTGGTTACGGACACCGGCGGCGGCGGCGGACAACTACGGCGCAGAAACGACCCTTGTTGTGATCTCATAACAGCTTTCGCTGTAAAAAAGCGGCCTGTAGTAATTATTGTGGCGGAATGAAAGTCAACCAAATGCAACAACAGAATTCAACCAAATTCAAAGGCGAAATTTAAGGTGAAATCACAGCATGGTTTTGGGACGTTACACTCGACATATTAAAAAAAAATTAAGGTGAAAACTTTAGCGCAAACAAGAAGGACCACAAATGAGAGAAGACACGAGCACTGGCGCTTACTAACAACTGCTTTATTCTCTCAACAACGCATATAAATGCCACAGCCACAGAGCTTGCATGCGCATGCGTAACAAGACGTATTGCATACGTAAAAACATATTTGTAATGAAGATGCGCAGGCATAAATTCATATTCGGAAGGGTACAAAGAAATAGACGGATCGCATAACAATCAGCTCCCTTTTTCTTGATGTGGTATGCTTCGAAGGCGAGCCGCGCGTGTTCATTGTTGTACGAACTAGGCCCAACCGAAGTTTTATCATAAGCGAAAGCCCCTGAAATTGGTTGAATTTCCCTACGCCACAATAATTACTACAGACTGCTTTTTCTATATCTCAAAGCTGCGATGGGTTCTTGGCATGAACTTCTTCTGAAGGAAAAAATTGTAGCCCAAAGCAACACACGAACAGACAAAGAGCACGGGACTGGCGCTATCCCGTGCGCCAGTCCCATGCTCTTTGTTCGTGTGTTGCTTTGCGCTACAATTTTTTTCCTTCAAAAGTCATGAACCAACTAGCCCAAGAAAACGCTTTGCTAAACCATATACTTCAATTCGCCCTTTTTGACATAACCGCCTAACTTAACTAATTATAAAGTTAATTGACTTAACTTTCTGAATTACGGTCTCAAATAAAGTCTTTGACTATCTTAGGATGCCTGCCGCTGAAAAAAAAAAAAGAATAACATTACTCACTCATCCTGGACGTCTGAGTAGAATATGGCAGTTGCGCTCTTGCGCGTTGGGATTTAGGTTTCGCAGCTGAACTTGGTTGAGTTTAATTACCTCGCAATTATTACGAGAGATGGTTTTACGAAACCTCGAAGCTGCAATAGCTTCTCCTCATGAAGAACTTAAATTCTCCCATGTGACATAACCACCTAACTGCACTAATTAAAAAGCTAAATGATTTTCATTCGTGACACTTTTACCCAATAGGGCATTGAGTAAAGAGGGCATGTACAAAGCAATCAGAGAAAAATACATTAATAAATATAGGGAAACAAATAAAGACAAAAAAGCATGGCTGAATCCTCTTTCATAGGAATCGGTATAACAGGAAAGTGAAACGTGTCTTCACAGATGTAGTTGAGTGTTAATTGTACATTGTTTCAGCACAAGGGCGATGGAATGAATGCTATAGCAACAAATTGTAATCTCACTCCAATAATGGCAAGCAGCTGAAAACCTACAGCGCGCTCTTCAAGTAGAAAGGACGCGTGAAAAGAACATACACAGGACGAGCGCGAACTAACTGTCAAGGCTCGACACTTAAAGCGCGCTGCTCAAGGAGAAGGATGCACGAAACGAACGCACAAGTATACACACAACGAGCACGAACGAACAAACTAATATCTGAGGTTTCTCGTTCAAGAACGACGATATAATTATGAGAGGTGCCACAGTGGAGGGCTCCGCAAATTTCGACCACCGGGGGGGTCTTGAACGTGCTCCTAAATTTAAGTACACGGGCGAGCGCGAACTAACAACAGTTTTACTTCCTTGTGTGTGAGCGGCGCGCCTCTTTCGCAAACGCGGCTGGTGCAGCGAGCAAAGTGACCTTCGCGTCCTCTGTAACTTCAACGGCGGAAAGCACAAGGCGTACAAAGCGCTATCACGAGATAAACGCGTGCGCGCGAGCGAACAAGCCCTGGCGAGGCGCACGCGCATCGTAACACGTGGGGCCATCGCGCCATCTCGCTAGTCATTACAAAGACACGCACAAGTCGTCGATATCTGTGTACCACCAAAGTACATGGTGTATATAAAGAGCTCGCCGTCAGCACCCCGAAGAACGTACTGTCCGTGGCCGAATCAATGCGCGCTGCACGTTGCTGAGATGTCGGAGGTTCGACTCCCGGTGACGGAACTTTTTCTTGAATGTTTTTTTTTTCTTATCCATCTGTTA
This sequence comes from Rhipicephalus appendiculatus, assembly GCA_030522465.1. Taxonomy (NCBI): domain Eukaryota; kingdom Metazoa; phylum Arthropoda; class Arachnida; order Ixodida; family Ixodidae; genus Rhipicephalus; species Rhipicephalus appendiculatus. The sequence continues at coordinate 36,134 of JALIZH010020884.1, read as the reverse complement.
GTGTATATCTTGCAACGTCATGTCCGTGACGAAAATACGTGAGTGGAGCCGTGGTGCTCCCCGGCATAAAACACTTTCGTGTTAGAAAGTGTACTGTGCAGTTAAAGAAAAAAATTTTTGTATACGTGGCAAAAAACACCAATACTAAAAAAATAAAGGAAGATATATATATATATATATATATATATATATATATATATATATATATATATATATATATATATATATGTGTGTGTGTGTGTGTGTGTGTGTGTATGTGTGTGTGTGTGTGTGTGTGCGTGTGTGTGTGTGACGCTATGACGACTGGGAGACGTGCGGTGGCTCATACGAAATGTTTTCATTACATTGCAGTTCTTGCTTATCGCCTTCTATTAACCATCACTGCCTCTTACGCCAAAGGATTCCCCCCTCCCCCCAGAAAGAATGCGCGAGCTACAAACTACAAAACATGAAGGGGAGTGTCATAAACAAGAAATGACGGAACATGCAGCAGTTGCATGTCACACGGGAGTTCCGTAAACTTGCGCAAAAGACTTCACAGGAAAGGGCAGTCCGGTGATATCTAGCAGAGCTCGGGTGGGCGAGGCGGGCTGTTGCGTTCTGGAGAACATAAACATGCCCTGCACGTGTGCACCGATGATGGGGCATGTGGTGGACATGAAGGAAAGAAGTGTAAGATTAAGGGCTCGTTTGCTTTGTTAGACATAATATTAATGAGAACTAACAGACAATGGTGCCAAGGAAAGTATAGGGGATGTTATTAGAAGTACCTAATTGTAATGTAAACGTGAAGAAAAGAGGACGAAAAGATAACTTGCCACCGCCAGGGACCGAACCTGCGACCTTCGAGTAACTCGCCCGACGCTCAACCACTGAGCTACGGTGGCGGTCATCCCTCCGTCCACTTTATAGGTTATATATGTGCATTTAAACGTGGGAGCGTCAGTCAGCGCCGTCTGTTGCCATTGCGACGAGTGTGGAACACTCTTTTAGGGGCGAAGCTCCTTAAGCCGTGGGCCGTGCGTCCTCGATGTATGTAGTTGTAGGTAGCCACCTCTCGTTTAGTTCTTGGAATGTCCGCTAGATGGCGGTACTTGTATATGATGAATATATGATGAAAAGCTGCGGTGCTCGCTCCATTCAGATGTATGGGCGCTGCTGCTTCTCACAATGTTCACTAGATGGCGCTGCGCTGTGACAGTACATGAATTGATCACTAGATGGCGCTGCGGCGCTCGCTCCATTCCGATGAGTAGGAGACGGCTCCGCTACGTGCTCTAGTGTGATAGGAGACCGCTGGGTGGCGCGGCGCTCTTGGCGCGCTTCCTCTTTCGCTCGGCAGTCAGCGCGCAATGAGCGACGAAGAAGGTGAGCGACGAAGAAGGCACGGAGGCGCCGGAAACGGAGCCCGACGTTCGAGCCCACGAAGCAGAAGGTGCACGGCGACGCCGAGAAGCGGATCCAGAAACTGTGAGAGCCCGAGAAGCGGCGAGGAAACGCGCGTACAGGCGGGCAGATCCCGAGGCTGCGCGAGTGCGGGAAGCTGCTGCCAAGCGCACACCGTGGTTCTCACGTCTTTCATGATGAACTAATGGGCGAATTTTCACGGAAGAGTAATGAACCTCCGGAGCTTCGCCCACTCATCATCATTCACCCCGTGGATATGCTGTGATTTTTTTGGATGTTGGCGTCACGTAGCACGTGACGCGGGCAGCTGACTAATCATCCCTCGCATACTACCTGAAGGCATCAAGTCTGCCAGAACGAGACCCTCACTATGAATGAAGGAAAGAAGTGGGGCGAATCCAGAAGGGGCTCACATGTTAACATCTTCGTGTACCTTAACGTTCTTGCGCCCTTAACATGCTGTGTGCATTGGTGTCCTTTATTAACGCGATAGCGTGAAAGAGCTCGTTTTGCAGAAATTCCGGCGTCGGCGTCGGTGTCGGCGTCGTTGGTTGTGAGCGAAAAATCATCATCCTGTCCGTGACCAAAAAATCGAGAAAGATGCAAATAAAATAAAAACTTCTGGGTCCGATTGAGGAACGAACCCGGGCAGTCTGCGTGGCAAGCAGGTGTTCTACCACACAGCCACGCCTCTGCTTGGAAATACAGTGAAAATAACTTCCTCTGCTTGGAAACGCAGTGAAAATAACTTTGATGCTTCGTAAACAGAAGCGTCCTTTATATAGGCGTCGCAATATAACATGTTATATCCCAGGAATATTGCCTAGTACAAGCGTACATTGCCTTCGGGCGTCAGAATATGTGACTATCACAAAGATTTCGTAGTTTAAAGCCGACCACCCATTAAAAACGGCACACACCTTACTGCGCGTATTCCCTTAACACGACGTAGTGGGTGCATAGCAAGTACGCACTAAGTGGTTGAAGTAGGCAGTCGGGACAGAATATCGCTATCGCGTCCAACTCTTAAAGGTGAAGATTAAGGGTCCTTCAATTTCTCAATCTTGTACGTATGTGGTTTTTTAATAGTAGTTCTAGTTCCTCTTTTACACGTGTTAATTTTTTTTTTGCTTTACATAACCCTCCGCCCTTTTTTAATATTTTTTCCTTCGGTTGCAACAAGCGCTGTCAATTGCTGTTTGCTTCTCTTTTTACGACGTGTACGTGATTGCGATGAGCCTTATGGTGACATTTTTTGCATGAGTATCGATTGTATGAATGTATATTATCCACATGACCTACTGGTATTTAAGTACTGACCGTTGGAGTGTTTTGTTTCATTCTGACGAAGGCCGGGCCCACGGCCGAAACATCAAAATAAAGCCATCTTTTCTCGTGGGAGTAAAACACCTTTTTCTTCTATAATTCCCGAATCAGGCGACAATTTATCCTCGAATATATATATATATATATATATATATATATATATATATATATATATATATATATATATATATTATCCCTCACAGGCTCCGGATGAGGTATAAGGTGAGGGGGGGCATACAGTACAATTCAATACCTTTTATACGCGTATTGAATATCTTACCAGAGTAGAGCAAAAGTACAAATTACCGAACAATACAGCTGTTAGAAGAAAATAATACTGAAAAAAGAAATTAACTGATAACTAAATACAAGCGAAGAAAAAAAAGACAGCAATAGAAAGAGTTGCGCGACATAGCAGTAAATATTTAGTCAGAGTAAACATAAATTACAGTCACAATACATAATATACTAGTCACAACACAATTGCGCCATTATACATTATGTAATGAAAAACAAAAGCATGTGCCAGCGGTATGAAGAGACAAACTAATAAGAATGAAAAGAAACCTTGCATAAGCTTATCACAAGAAAACAAATTATATATATATATATATATATATATATAGGAAAAATATATATACGCCTCTAAAAAACTGTTTATTGGTGACGTTTCGATCGGAGACCGATCTTCATCAAGACAAAATTTACCAGGCGCCGATGCGCTTTTATATCATCGCCGTGCCGAGAGAAAGAAAGGGGAGAAAAAAAAAAAAAGAGAGAGAGAAGAAGCGTACATACTGATAAGTGGTCACACGACCACGTGCGCGTACTGCTACATACGCATAGCACCTGTACTTTGAAAAAAAAAAAAATAAAATAAAATAAAAAAAAAACAATAATAAATAAAAAAAATAATAAATAAATAAAAAAAAATAAAAAAAATAAATAAAAAATAAACGAGTGGTCAAAAAAGAGAGAGAGTGGTCACACGACCAGGTGCGCGCATTTCTACATACTTAGACATGAAAACGTGTTTTCTAAAAAAATAATAAATAATAAAAAAAGAAGAAAAAAATATAAAAGAGAAGAAACAAAAAACGAAAAAAACAAGTGGACATGTTAAGTACATTCCTGTGGTACCCCCGGCACATACCAAGATATACGAAGAAAACATGTTTCAAGAAAAAAGTGAACAAACCCAAAAATATGTAGACATACATCGATGGTCCAGGTGGGCACGTTAAGCACATTCCAGTGGTCCATTATGAAGGTTCACTACGAGGCTCATCTCTTCCCGGAGCTTGAACACAACAACACAGTACATTCCTTTCGTCCATTGTCACGTCCCACCTATTCTCCGCCGCCCCTCCTTAGCTGCTCCTGAAGCCCAGTGAGGGGGTCTACGTTCCTGCGATCTCCGGTCTGTGGCTCAAGAATAATTGAGAAGAAAATGGAGAGTGTTTTTCAAATTTTTGACGTGGAGTTCGAATATGTCACTTACTCGGTTGTCTGAGGAGTGATTTCATTGTAGGGGGGAATTATTCGAAAGTTGCCCACCCTTCTCGGAATGCGCGTGCAGATCTTGCATGCCCGACAACGTGTTCCGAGTGATTTGCGAAAAAAAATTACTAATAAAAAAAAGGAAAGAAGTTTGGTTAGGATCATTATTATCCTGAATCTTCCAGAGCGCGGATTGAAGACAGTGTACCAGGAGTGATATTTAGACCAGCCTTCAATGTATCAAATTTATAAATCATGTATGATTCGCGCTGTTCACGCTCCCTTGTACTGGAGAAACCGCTTTGTAAGAGTGTGACCTTGATGGAATCAAACGGGTGGTTTTCGGAGTTTATATGCCGAGACAGAGGCAGATCCGGAAGCGAATGAACATGTGAACGATGGTTATTGAAGCGGGTGCGGAAGGCCGTGTCAGTCTGACCTATGTATTGAATACTGCATATTCCGCACTCGAGAAGGTATACTACATTAGAGCTGTCGCAGTTGAGGTTTGAGTGAATGGAGTATTTGAAATTGGAATGTGTGCTTTGAGCAATGTTGGTTACCTGTATGTGTTTGCACACCTTGCAGCGGGCCTTGCCGCATGGCTGACATCCAGTTACAGGTGTCTTATCGGTTTTTGAACGAACAAGATAATCTTTAATGTTTTTGGGGCGTCTATATACAACTCGCGGAGGGGGAAGGGAAAATTTTTGATAGCCGTTCACTCTGTTGTAAGATGTTAAAGTGTTTCTTTAGAATTTTGTTTACGTTGGGGGGGGTTGCTCCCAAATGTTAGAACCAAGTTTTTCCGTCCCTCTTGTTTTAATTCTTTCTGCTGGTAAAGTAGCTGCTGGCGATCTAGGTTTGCCGCTTTATGTATGGCGTCGTCGACTATAGAAGGAGGATAATGTTGCTTTGCAAGTACGTTGCGCAAGTTCTCTGCGTTGGCCTCAAAGTCTTCGGGGCGGGAGCAAATTCTTTTGAATCGGTGGGCCTGCGAGTACGGGATGGACGTCTTGCAGTGACGAGGGTGACAGCTATCGAAATGAAGGTATTGCTGCCTGTCTGTAGGCAGCAATCCCTGATGGTGCCTTCCTTGTAACTCTTGATGTAACTTCCCTGTACACCAATATTCCGCATAGTGACGGCATCAAAACATTAGTAGAGTCTTACAGTGCGCATAAATGTGATGACTCACCAAACCCAACAGTCATTGAAACCCTTGCTAAGCTGGTACTTCAACTCAACAGCTTCGAGTTTCATAACCAATACTATTTACAAATTAATGGCACTGCTATGGGGACTCGTATGGCACCTAACTACGCAAACATCTTTATGAATGATCTTGAAACCAAGTTTCTATCAACCCAGAAAATTAAGCCACTTCTTTACAGACGCTTCTTAGATGATATTTTTATTATTTGGACGGATACACAAGAGAGCTTAATTAATTTTATAGAATCTTTCAACAAAGTTCATCCAGACATAACATTCACCCATGCATACTCAACAACTGAGATAAATTTCCTAGACGTCCACGTAAAGGTAAAAGACGGGTCATTAACTACTAACGTTTACAAAAAGCCTACAGACAGGCAGCAATACCTTCATTTCGATAGCTGTCACCCTCGTCACTGCAAGACGTCCATCCCGTACTCGCAGGCCCACCGATTCAAAAGAATTTGCTCCCGCCCCGAAGACTTTGAGGCCAACGCAGAGAACTTGCGCAACGTACTTGCAAAGCAACATTATCCTCCTTCTATAGTCGACGACGCCATACATAAAGCGGCAAACCTAGATCGCCAGCAGCTACTTTACCAGCAGAAAGAATTAAAACAAGAGGGACGGAAAAACTTGGTTCTAACATTTGGGAGCAACCCCCCCCAACGTAAACAAAATTCTAAAGAAACACTTTAACATCTTACAACAGAGTGAACGGCTATCAAAAATTTTCCCTTCCCCTCCGCGAGTTGTATATAGACGCCCCAAAAACATTAAAGATTATCTTGTTCGTTCAAAAACCGATAAGACACCTGTAACTGGATGTCAGCCATGCGGCAAGGCCCGCTGCAAGGTGTGCAAACACATACAGGTAACCAACATTGCTCAAAGCACACATTCCAATTTCAAATACTCCATTCACTCAAACCTCAACTGCGACAGCTCTAATGTAGTATACCTTCTCGAGTGCGGAATATGCAGTATTCAATACATAGGTCAGACTGACACGGCCTTCCGCACCCGCTTCAATAACCATCGTTCACATGTTCATTCGCTTCCGGATCTGCCTCTGTCTCGGCATATAAACTCCGAAAACCACCCGTTTGATTCCATCAAGGTCACACTCTTACAAAGCGGTTTCTCCAGTACAAGGGAGCGTGAACAGCGCGAATCATACATGATTTATAAATTTGATACATTGAAGGCTGGTCTAAATATCACTCCTGGTACACTGTCTTCAATCCGCGCTCTGGAAGATTCAGGATAATAATGATCCTAACCAAACTTCTTTCCTTTTTTTATTAGTAATTTTTTTTTCGCAAATCACTCGGAACACGTTGTCGGGCATGCAAGATCTGCACGCGCATTCCGAGAAGGGTGGGCAACTTTCGAATAATTCCCCCCTACAATGAAATCACTCCTCAGACAACCGAGTAAGTGACATATTCGAACTCCACGTCAAAAATTTGAAAAACACTCTCCATTTTCTTCTCAATTATTCTTGAGCCACAGACCGGAGATCGCAGGAACGTAGACCCCCCTCACTGGGCTTCAGGAGCAGCTAAGGAGGGGCGGCGGAGAATAGGTGGGACGTGACAATGGACGAAAGGAATGTACTGTGTTGTTGTGTTCAAGCTCCGGGAAGAGATGAGCCTCGTAGTGAACCTTCATAATGGACCACTGGAATGTGCTTAACGTGCCCACCTGGACCATCGATGTATGTCTACATATTTTTGGGTTTGTTCACTTTTTTCTTGAAACATGTTTTCTTCGTATATCTTGGTATGTGCCGGGGGTACCACAGGAATGTACTTAACATGTCCACTTGGTTTTTTCGTTTTTTGTTTCTTCTCTTTTATATTTTTTTCTTCTTTTTTTATTATTTATTATTTTTTTAGAAAACACGTTTTTCATGTCTAAGTATGTAGAAATGCGCGCACCTGGTCGTGTGACCACTCTCTCTCTTTTTTCACCACTCGTTTATTTTTTTATTTATTTTTTTTATTTTTTTTATTTATTTATTATTTTTTTTTTATTTATTATTGTTATTTTTTTTTTATTTTATTTTTTTTTTTCAAGTACAGGTGCTATGCGTATGTAGCAGTACGCGCACGTGGTCGTGTGACCACTTATCAGTATGTACGCTTCTTCTCTCTCTCTTTTTTTTTTTCTCCCCTTTCTTTCTCTCGGCACGGCGATGATATAAAAGCGCATCGGCGCCTGGTAAATTTTGTCTTGATGAAGATCGGTCTCCGATCGAAACGTCACCAATAAACAGTTTTTTAGAGGCGTATATATATTTTTCCTATTTTGTTCTACGGCAACCGAAGCCAGACTCTTCATAATCTACGTATATATATATATATATATATATATATATATATATGGCTTATATGCTGAAGAATAACTTCGGTTGCCGCAAGGTTATAAGTATAAAAATAGATGCGCCTTCACATAACAACTGTTTATTCTGCCGACGTTTCGACGGGAACCCCGTCTTTTTCAAGGCATAACAATATTTACAACGTGTCTCTTATATACCGTGTTAGGACAGGAGGGAAGACGGAAAGGTAAAGACGAACGTGAAAAAAAAAAAAAAAAAAAAAAAAAAAAAAAAAAAAAAAAAAAAAAAAAGGAGGAGGGGGGGGGGGGGGGAAACGAGCACGAAATAAGAAGGACCGGCATGACAAGAGGGTAAAAAAGAAAAAAGAAAAAAGAAAAAAGAAGAGCCGTTTTGCCTGACGTGAACATTGTGGTGGCTTAAGCAGCCATACTATTATTGACTACATACTCCCACCTCCACCTAAGTGGACAGTCTGACGACCCCGCTCGTCTGGTATTGCTCTTTCCGGTGCAATCCCCGGGCGGCTTTTTTTAATAATGCCTGTGCTTAAAGTTTACGCTGTAAAGCGGCAGAAAGTCGAATTGTTGGGTTTCTTTTCATTCTTATTAGTTTGTCTCTTCATACCGCTGGCACATGCTTTTGTTTTTCATTACATAATGTATAATGGCGCAATTGTGTTGTGACTAGTATATTATGTATTGTGACTGTAATTTATGTTTACTCTGACTATATATATATATATATTGTCACGATTGGTAGCGCCAGGACGACAGAGGACAACGAAGTGAGCAGCAGGAGCAGCAGCTGTTGTCTCCCTGAGGAAGACGACGTTGAAGCGTCTGCTTTTGTCTTGTGATCAGTGAATACAGCTTGATCTTTTCACGTCGCACCGTGGTCGTGTGCCTTATTCTTTCCCCGTTGCGACACTGGTGGAGGTGCTGGACGTCTAATGCTCGGGACTCCTCCACGGACCCACGCTTCCTGTGCAACACTGCAACCTGTTCCGATAGCGGATACTCCTGTCCACCGCTACAGTCGCCGACAGCGTGGTCTTAGTCCCGAGTCACACCCCCTAGAACTTCACCAGTCAAGGACTCCGCCAGGAGAAATGCCAACTGGAGGTGCTTCGCAATTAAATGTTGAGCAACCTCGGATTCCTGAGACCTTTCACGGCGAGGCTTATGAAGACATCGAGGACTGGTTAGACCAGTATGAGCGAGTCGCCAAGGCAAACCACTGGACCGTGGACCAGAAGCTCTCACGCGTCTACTTTGCATTGGCGGATAGCGCTCGTACCTGGTATGAGAACAGCGAAGCCATGTTGACTTCTTGGAATGTGTTTCGGCAGCAACTTCTCAGCACCTTTGCAAACAGCGACCGCCGCGATTCTGCTCAGCAACTCATCGAATCGCGCATACAGAAACCGAATGAGTGTCGCCATGTTTGCGGACGACATGACGCGCCTATTTCGGCGAGCTGACCCTGAGATGCCAGAAGCAAAGAAACTCCGCCATTTGATGCGAGGCGTAAAAGAGCAACTGTTTGCCGGTCTTCTTCGTAACCTACCGACAACCGTTGCGGAATTTGTCAAGGAGGCCACAACCATTGAGAGAGCACTGCAGCAACGGTGCCGCTATTACGACCGACGAAACAACGCCTCGATCATCGTCTCTGCTCTGACCGCCGGCAGTGAGGCGGGTTCTCTGCGTGACCTCATTCGCGGGGTCGTTCGTGACGAGATCCGCAACCTCCTTGTCACTCCGCCAGAACCTGCAACAGCTTCTGTTGCAGAAGTTGTCCGGCAAGAAATCAGGCAAGCATTTTCGTTGCCCAACTCGCTACCAGACCAGCGATCTATCAACTATGCGTCGGCCGTCCGTCGTTCCACGCCAGTGCCGCACAACTCGTCCCCACTGGCTCATACTTACCACGAGCCGGTGCTCCCAGCATACATTCCACCGCCGTCGCCGACTCCTCAGCCTAATGCGAATACGGAATCATCGCCGTTGTACCCTCCGCCAACGTCTGCAACCTGGTCACCAAGGATGGCCAACAGTCGACCATTTGTTCGCAAGACGGACTGGTGGCGCACCGTCGACCACCGTCCACTTTGTTTCCATTGCGGAGAAGCCGGCCATATTTACCGAATTTGCCCGTATCGTGGACAGAGATACCCGACTTTTGCGCCGACCCTCCCTCGTACTCATTTTGACAGCCGACGTGACAGCAACATGCACCCGCAAGCACAGCATTTCGCTCCGCCGTATCGTCGATCCCGCTCTCCGTCACCAGCGCCGAGCTCTTCGCCAAACCGTCATAGTTACGCCGATGCTCTCCGGGGCAGATCCCCCTAGCCCTCGTCGGGGAAACTAACAGCAGCGACCTTTGGGGGGGAAGGTTCCCGCCCGTCGAGATGCTACAACACCCTCAACAGTACGATACGACGCAGAATACGACGCCGCCGACGCCACAGGAAATTGTAAGTGCCGACGTAGACGTTTAAATAGACGGACGCCCAGTGACAGCGCTAGTGAATACTGGCGCATATTTCTCGATTATAAGCCGAAAACTCGCCTACTGCCTCAAAAAAGTGAGAACTTCATGGACGGGGCCCAACACAAGAACTGCGGGAGGTCAATTGATGACACCGACTGGCAAATGTACCGCCACCCCAGTTGAAAATCACAACAGGATACTACAACACAAATTGTGTTCTCTTTCGTATTTTGGGACGCTGTTGTCTGTTGTATGTCCAATTGTCTTTCGCGCTGTAGTCTGTTGTCTGTCCAATTGTCTTTCGCGCTGTAGTCTGTTGTCTGTCCAATTGTCTTTCGCGCTGTAGTCTGTTGTCTGTCCAATTGTCTTTCGCGCTGTAGTCTGTTGTCTGTCCAATTGTCTTTCGCGCTGTTGTCTGTTGTCTGTCCAATTGTCTTTCGCGCTGTAGTCTGTTGTCTTCTCCTATTGTCTTTCACGCTGTAGTCTGTTGTCTGTCCAATTGTCGTTCGCAGTGTAGTCTGTCCTGAATTGTGTCGCAAGGGTTGCGCCTGGGTTTGTCAAGGGTTGCACCTGGGTTTTTGGCAAGCACACCACTTGTGCACTTATCTATAAGTCTCTACAAAACGAGAAAAATTAAGGTGACAAGTACTCATTTTTAAACAAAAATGTCCTTTACTTGATTAAAAAACAAAAGTGGAGAAAATACATAAATCTGGGGTCCCACCACGATGCTACGCTCGCCGCAGGTCAGAACACTTTTGGGCCAGATACTTCTGTAAGCACTTGTGCCTCTTCTGCAGCTCTTCTGGGGGGCACGCCTTCACTTTCAGAAAGTGCAGAAAGGAGGCTGCAAAATGTAAGAGAACATAGAATACAAATATTAGCAGCCAACTGAACAAAACTGCTAATAAATATGATCTATTTACCTTTCAATTAGTTTGGCACGGGTCTTAAAAGGATTATAACCACAAAAAAAAAAATTAGCTTAATACTGTCATTGCTGAACTTTTTTTTACTCCTGTGATCATGTTTTCAAAAGTAACACTAAAACAACACTTAATAACATTAGAGGGCAGCTCATTTTCTTATTAATGCTGCCTATCTTTGCCCATAGGAATGTTCAAAGCGAACATTTCATCAGAACCTAACAAGCAATCGCACTGCATGGTCCCGCTTCATTCGTTATATCGAGTTTTGACTGTAACAGCACACTGTTAATTTTATAAGAGGCGTGCTTCACGGTGTCCCAACACATGAAGTGTATGCCGTTTTATTTTAATGTAGTTGGCAGGAACACAGATGTGGACGGTTATGGACTGACTACTGACAAAGTTTCATGCTGAGCGAAAATTTCGAAAACAGGCATTTACAGCCCCCCCCCCCCCCCTCCAATCAAAATTAATGGAGGCTGCTTGCTGTTCAACACAATAATATGAATCCGATCAATAAACGAATGAAAACAGGATGTTAATTCTAGTTTTAAAATGAAGTGCATTAATGGTAAAAATATTAAAGAGGACAAAATCAGAAATGAAAGATGGCTTGAAATTTTAAACAAATTTCCATTACAAACTGGCTGTTCAGTAGGTACACTTCCATGTTTACCTGACATCGACGCCAGCTTTACTGGCGAGAGCGGCGGATATGTCCGCGTTAAGCCTTTCGATAACGCGCGGTTTGAGAGAGTGCAGGTCAGGCTTCTTTGGGCCAACACTTCATTGCCCCACAGGTGTACTGCAAGTTGCTTGCAGAATGTAGAGTCCATGGGGACTTGCAGGAGCCCCTGCCATGTTTCCATGTCGATGTACGTGCCATGGCCGACAGACCTGCAACAAAAGAACCACTTCTGTACTCCCAATATTGAAAGCATTAAAGCATAGCAGAACACAAAAAGTGCTCAGTTTAAGAGGAAGCTGTCGAGTCACTTCAAGCAATTCAATACTGAAATCGCGAACAAACATATACATTCTAACCCACTTATAACAATCTCAGATATAACGATCTATCGGATATAGCGACCATATTTCGGTGCACTTATGATTTCCTATGCTACCCATTAAAACTGCGTCCACATATAGCGAACCTTTTTCAAGGCTTCCTACTTTTACGAAGAACACTTCGGCCATGGTCGCAGTAAAAATATGGCACATACGAAGCGAAAATAGTTAGAATAGGCATTCTAAAGCACGAGAGAGGTGCGCGCTCACGTGCTGTGCTGCTGTTCACTTGCGACGACGATGTCATAGACCGCGGTGAGCACCGCACGCAGATTTGATTTCGGACACTGCGAGCGAGATAGCTCACTTTCCAGGAGTTTCTTTACTGGCAGAACGGCAGTGAGGGGAAAAAATTTAAATTAGGAGGAAGCATGAAGCCTTGCGGTTAGCTGTCACACGGCAACATTTCCTGACGCCGTTCTCTGCATCTATACGACCGCCAACGCAGTAAACTAGATAGGTGGGCGAGTTGGAACTGATTCATATTGAAAACGTTTCAGCGCAAACGGGACGGAGCACAAAGAAGAGGACACTACACAACACTAGCGCTGTCTATCAACTGAAGTTTTATTGAAAGAAAATCAACCACCTTGAAAACCAACAACGCATGCGCGAAAGTTAACTGTTGTGAAAAAACTCATTGAGCTTACGTAGCTCACATTCGAAAAGGCAAACGGACGGCTCAGATATGCAATCATCTCCCGCATCTTTTATGAAGTACGCTTCCACGAGTTCCCGTGCCCTTCTATCACTATGTCTGCGCAAGATGACAGTGTTGTCAATGAACGGTTTACAACCACAAGCCCAACAATGTGTCGAAAGGTGTGACGTCGGCGTTCCCTTTAAGGTGCTATTGTGCTGGCGGAGTCTCTCGTTGATGCATTTTCCGGACTAGCCTATATATACCCTGCCGGAGGAGAGGGGAATCCTATAGACCACACCAACAGAGCAGCAACCGGGGGTTTTGCGATGCTTCATCGTGCAACCTACACGCAAAGTTCCTCTAGCTTTGTTCTCAATCGCAGCACAAGCTTTTCCAACTTTTTGGTTTGAAGAGAAGAGAACATCGACGTCAAAACTTTTTGCTATCTTCTTAAAACGATGAGACAGCCGGTGCACGTAAGGCATGACGGCATATCTTCTGGGCTTATCGCCTGGATCATCGGTTACGATTTGGCGGGATTTGCACTTCTTGATTAACCTTTCCGAGGCTGACACAAGAACATGCGCGGTGAACCCAGCGTTATGTAGACGGTCAACTTGTTGCCGAAAGCTATCCTGACAATTGTGTATGCAGGACTTTTTTCAGGGCTGAATGCAACGAATTCATTGCAATGGCTCCACAACAGCACAGGAATTAGACACTCGAAAAGGGTCCACGACAAGCAGGGTAGAAAGGACCCTTTCTACCCTACTTGTAGAAAGGCACTCGAAAGGGTCCACTTGTCGTGGACCTTTTCGAGTGTCTAATTCCTGTGCTGTTGTGGAGTTTCTAGCGAACAGTAATCCTGGTCATTGCGAAGCGTTCAGTCTCGATGCGGAAGATTTGTTTTATTCTCTCCCGCACGACCAGTTGATGAAATCTGTAAAATCTTGCATCACCGGGGATAACGATGAACTGGCCTTTGTCAATAGTAGCCTAGTTTCTGTTGAGGCGTTTGTGAAGCTATTGAGCTTTTATTTAAAGTCCACCATTGTAACGTGGGAAGGGAAGCTGTTCATACAAAAGTATGGTGTATGTATCGGCTCTAGGGTGGCACCTGTTTTGAGTGATATTTTTCTAAGTACTGTTGACCGGCTTGTAGACTGCGAAGCGCGTGATCTGGTAGTGAAAATCTTTCGCTACGTCGATGATTTCCTTATTCTTTTCCAGAAAGGGTGTGCCCCTCTCCACCACGTTGACCTTATGAAGTTATTTAAGGAAAACGCGTTTGGACTGAATTTCACCTGTGAATTACCGAGTAACAAGTGTTTGCAGTTTCTGGACCTCCGTTGGTTTTTGCAAAGTGACCATGTTTGCTGGTGTTTTTCTCCACGTTCCAAGAAATCTCAAGATTATTAGGAATGCCATCGCAATGAATTCGTTGCATTCAGCCCTGAAAAAGTCCTGCATGCACAATTGTCAAGATAGCTTTCGGCAACAAGTTGACCGGCTACATAACACTGGGTTCCCTGCGCATGTTCTTGTGTCAGCCTCGGAAAGGTTAATCAAGAAGTGCAATTCCCGCCAAGTCGTAACCGATGATCCAGGCGATAAGCCCAGGAGATATGCCGTCATGCCTTACGTGCACCGGCTGTCACATCGTTTTAAGAAGATAGCAAAAAGTTTTGACGTCGATGTTCTCTTCTCTTCAAACCAAAAAGTTGGAAAAGCTTGTGCTGCGATTGAGAACAAAGCTAGAGGAACTTTGCGTGTAGGTTGCACGATGAAGTATCGCAAACCCCCCCCGTTTGCTGCTCTGTTGCTGTGGTCTATAGAATTCCCCTCTCCTGCGGCAGGGTATATATAGGCCAGTCCGGAAAATGCATCAACGAGAGACTCCGCCAGCACAATAGCACCTTGAAGGGAACGCCGACGTCACACCTTTCGACACATTGTAGGGCTTGTGGTTGTAAACCGTTCTTTGACAACACTGTCATCTTGCGCAGACATAGTGATAGAAGGGCACGGGAACTCGCGGAAGCGTACTTCATAAAAGATGCGGGATATGATTGCATATCTGAGCCGTCCGTTTGCCTTTTAGAATGTGAGCTACGTAAGCTCAATGAGTTATTTCACAACAGTTAACTTTCGCGCATGCGTTGTTGGTTTTCAAGCTGGTTGACTTTCTTTCAATAAAACTTCAGTTGATAGACAGCGCTAGTGTTGTGTAGTGTCCTCCTCTTTGTGCTCCGTCCCGTTCGCGCTGAAAAGTTTTCAATATGGACCGCCAACGATGAACCAAACAACGCCTTGGAGCGCAAGAAGCCATAAATGCAACGAGCGATAACTTTTCGTCGCCTAAAAGTTCGCAACGACGGCCAGCTCACCGAAACCACAACAAGCCGCAAAAGGTGTTCTGTCTTTTCGATATAACGGCAGAGAACGGCCTATCAATGATTGCGACGATGCCTTCAAGGATAAAACAGCAAAGGTAAGGTGGTGGCTGGCGATGAATGTGCCATTATGACTAATCACCGACAACCTTATCACAGTCATCTGCAGCTATTTGCTCCGCTGCGCATGTGGCGTAAACTGTGCGAAGTGACCGCAGCACAAGCGCACGATGCTGCCGTTCGCAAGTTCGCCGCCACCGTGTCATGCGAGTCCGCTTGCACGTTGCTTGCAATATGCTAGTCTTTGTCGTGTTGAACGAACAGGCTACCCGCCGCACCCGTGAACGGTCCGGAGTGAAGCATGCACGAAGAACGCACAATCGTGCGCATACAGAGGGCCAGCAAACAGCCCGGCGATAACGACGTGAGCCGAGTAGGCGACGCGCTGCACGCAACTAGTCAGGGATGATGGGCTCCGCGTGGCGGCACCGCGGTTTAGTGAAACAGCGTCAGTTCGCTGCATAGGTGGTTTTATTCACTAGTGAGCACGCAGCGGGCGTCGCTTAACACGGGAAAAGGCCCAACTTGTCACCGGAGGGGTTGCTAGCACTTTTTATTTAAGTACGCAGAAAAAGAAAACGGTTTGGTCGCTAAGTGCACGTTTTTAAGGGCGAGTGCATTTACAACGAACTACTGATATAACGACCACTTTTCGCGGCACTTTCGAGTTCGTTATAGACGGGTTCGACTGTAGTCCTTTGGTAATGTATTTACCCAGTAGGTCTTTTGGTTGCTAGCTAAAAACCTAAATTACAAGGACAAATAATGGTAGTGTAACTTAAATAGTTTAAATTTTTGATGATCAATGTCAAGACTAGAGCGAACCAAATCCCATGGACTAATTGGTCAAACATGCCAAAGGTATTCCACTCCATTCAGCTCTACATATGCAAACAGGCTCTATTTACAGATTGCTTTGTTCATAAAATATAATGGGCCAAAGCGGCCCATGCGGAGCATATTCATTTCAGTACCATTGAAGGTGTTTGTCAGTTTGCAATGTGCGCAGTTTAATTATTTTGCAGCAGCAGAACTTCGCTCTGATAGCTTGTCTTCAATAAAAATGTATTCGCAGATTTTATTTGTGTCCAGCATGTGTGAAGGTGGAGCTGCCACCCTCAAACGTTCTAGTGATGCGTGTTAAAAAAGCAGGAAAAAGTTTACATTTTTATTTTAGTTCACTCTCCATTCAGCCTTGAAATCGGAAATAGTGCTGTAAGCAATAGCAGGGCGCCCACACCACCATCGTCGAACATGGTAGTGTCTTCAGCGAAGTGATCCTCGGCAGCGATACGCAGCAAAATGAAGTTAGATAACCGCTAGTTATCCACTCAGGAATAGTGAACGAATGTGCACACTGCGCTTGAAGCCATATGAAGAAACGCGTGGTGCGTGACACACCTCCGAAGTTTGTGTACAACTGTACACACGGCCAGGGGCTATGCAAGTTCTGAGAGTATAAATTTCAGTCTGCAGCAAAGTATAATTTGCATCACACCGACAAATTTGTTTTCTAATCGAACTTTACATGCAAGAAGTCTACTCACTTCGCCAGCCTCATTTTGTATGCCAACCGTCATGTCCAGGCACTGCGCCTCTTTTCCCAGAGCTGCCTAAAGAAATCATTGGAATGAAACTTCCTGGGTCATTTACACAGTACACATGAACTTCAACTCAAATCAAAATGTGTGAACTCATTCATTGTCATAAAATAATATTCAAAATTGTCAGTTTCATAATTGAGCACAGAAAAGAATGTAAATGCGTGCAAGGCAACTGAGCTGCAATCTTGTCAATTCAAAACAAGCATAATATTGAAGCTTTACCCTTACATTCATAGAAAAGTAAATGAACAGAGGTAGTCCACACCACTCATGTGAAATGCTGTGGAATAAACTTCCCAAATTGAACAATTTACTCTGAAAATGAGCATATATCATGTCAGGAGCATTGTTTTTTTTTTAATTCAATGCTGTAAGACTGTTTTTAAGAACAGTGCAAGATGTGAATGCTTGTTCAACATAAAGCATAGAATAAGACTGTTTTTAACAACAGTGCAAGATGTTAATGCTTTATCAACATAAAGCATAGAAAAATATTTGCCGATGTACCTTTTGATGGCTTAATTAGGAGCTGATATGTTGGAGGCTGCAGCTGGCTATCTTCAATGAGGGCTGTCAAGTATACAAAACATTAGCTATGTAAAAAATGCCCCCACCTCCCCGAAGGGAATCGTGAGGAAATGCGAATGCATTTCTTGCGCCGAGAGATTTCGCCTTCACCGACTTCTGCCATCGCCTTGAGAGGCGCCCAGCCAGCGCACGGTCGAGAGTGAGGCGCGAGCGGACAGGAGAGTGGGGCGCAGGGAGGAGAGAGAGCGAACGGCGAGAGAAGGACCGGCGGAGCACTGCACCTACCCTCTCCTACACTCTCTCGCACCACATGCTCCGGTTGCTAGGGGCGAGGATAAGCGCGCGCGCCCGCAGCTGTTGCTATGGGAGAGGGAGTGAGAGCGGAGAGATAACACCTGCCGGCGCGCGGACGCCGCCGCTGACGACGCCGGACGCCTCACATAGCCCGACTAAGAAATGCATTCGCATTTAAAACACCATACACCAGCAAACCATCTGGGCTGAATATGTATTAAACAAAAAACCTCATGCAACGTCATAATCGATATAATTCGATTATGCAACCTCAAACCTCATGCAACCTCAAATCGATATAATTTTTTTGGACTTCCAGAAGGCATTTCATCGCGTCTCGCACCATAAGCTTTTGTTAAAATTAAAACCCATATTACAAAATAACTCACTTTTGTCATGGATAGAGTCATACTTATCGTCTAGGAGTCAATGCGTATCAATCGGCGGCTCGTGTTCACGCCCGGCGCCCGTGCGATCAGGCATTCCCCAGGGGTCTGTTCTCGGGCCACTATTCTTTTTAGTTTATATAAATGATATCGTAAACGATATACCTGTCAAAATCAAACTGTTCGCGGACGATTGCATCCTTTATCAGGAAGTAAACACACCTGATGACCAGGAATTATTAAATAGTGCCCTGGACAAACTACATATTTGGTGTGAAAAATGGCAGATGTGCATCAATACCACAAAAACCGTTTCAATGACAATTTCAAGAAAAAAGGCACCACTCACCTTCCAGTATTCAATAAATGGTCGCTGTCTTAGTTCTGTAAATCGTTATAAGTACTTAGGTTTAATAATCACTTCAGACCTCCGGTGGAATGAACATATCACTTTTATAGAAAAGAAAGCCATGAAAAAGCTTGGATATCTTAAGAGATCGTTACGACAGTCAATGCAAGAAATAAAACTATTAGCATATGAAACCTACATTCGTCCCCTTTTGGAATGTGCCTGCGTGGTCTGGGACCCATATACAAAGAAAAATATTGATACACTAGAAAACCTACAAAGAAAATCTGCTCGATTTATCTTTCGCTCGTACAATCGCCTTACGTCAGTCAGTACTTTGCTTCAGACAGCGAACTTGGAAGCCTTACATCTGCGGCGATATCGCGAAAGATTAAAATATATGTACCTGCTCTATCACGATAAGCTTGGCATTGATTCAAGTGCATATATTGAAAAAGTCGTGCGACGATCCACGCGGGCGGATCATTCCAAAAAATTACAGGAATTTTCTTGCAGAACCAACTCGTACATGGGCTCTTTTTTCCCTCGAACTGTACGCGAGTGGAATCGCCTCCCTGGTGGGGTTGCGGAGGCGGCGACAGTGGTGTCATTCTTAGCGGAGCTAAAGAGCCTATAGCATGTATACCTATACCATATTTGTACTCTTTGTTCTGTGACGTTGGCACGATTTTTACTTGCTTTCATACGTTGTTACCACACATGTGATGTTAGTTCGCATTTATATAGGTATTATGCTATGTGCAATTGCATGCCATGCACTGTATATTTCTCTTTTTCTGTTTTTACCGCGTTCGAAACTGTGTGTTCGCGGCATTTTTTTTGTGCGTAATATACTGTGAAAATGTTCAGTGTGCTATATTTATATGTTACCCACTCCTGGTTACGGCTTCATTTTGAAGCCAGCAGAAAACCTGTAAATAAATAAATAAATAAATGAATAAATAAATAATATTGATAAACCTTTCTATCTAGTATGCTCCTCAACCGCCCTTGCACAACTTCACCTATGTCTGCAACTTTGGAGTGCATTGGCGGCAGGCATCGTATGGGCCTCAAGTGCCGCTCGCTGGCAGTAATATTTCTAAAACATGCCTGTAGCATTTTGAGCTGATAGGCTTTTTTCAAACATATGCCCTTTCTTTACTGCCCCACCTTGATGATTAGTGGGGTTTTATGGCGCAAGGGCCATGGGTGGCCAAAGAGCGCCATGTCTTTGATGTGATGTTAGCGATGGCCAATGATTTCGATGACAGGGTGTCTTACGGCTGTATAGAGGCCTAAAATCACGCGCTAATAGAAGCGTAAAAGCTGTGTATATAGTATAAAATTATGGTGGTGATACGCGATGTGATCTATGGGTTTGGAATGAGTTGCGATAGAGTATGATATCTACAAGTGAGAAACGTAAATTAGCACGAATGCCTCCTCAAGGCCTTTGAGGCCAAAGGCAGGGAGGCTGGTGCTTTCTCTAATGTAGCTACCGCAGCAACAACCTCGTTTCAGAGGTCGTGCAACGGTTTGCCTGGGTATATGACATGAAAGTTACGGACTTCTTTCAAAAACGCCAACACAGACTGATGTTTAAAAAGCCGTTCGCTGCCTATAAAAATCGATGGGTTGTGGTATATGTTCTCGATAATGTGATGAGAAGTGCCTTTTTCTTATATCATCTAATCCACTGCACTGAATGAGAATGTGCAGGACAGCGAGCGGTTCACCACACTTATCACACATATAGGTTTATCACCACCGGACAAAAGATGTGAGTGTGTACTGTGTGTGTGTCCTGTTCTTAGTCTTGTAAGTGTTACTTCTGTGTGGCGTGACCTCGATACTGGCGGCCAATTCCGGAGATGTGGTTTTATGAGGTGAAGTTTATTTGTTGTTTGCCTGTCCCATAAGCGCTGCCAGCAATCCCTGAGCTTTCGTTTAAGAAGGGGTTTCAGGTCAAGTGCAGGGACTCTTATGGATGTATTGGCAGTGCTTTCGTGGGCGGACGCAGCTAGCTGGTCCGCCAACACGTTTCCTTGGATCTCGCGGTGCCCTGGCACCCAGCACACTACGACATGCTGTCTGAGCGTGTAAATTGTGCATAGGGTTGTGTATAGTGAGACAAGGACAGGATTTCTATATTTTTTCATTGTTATTAGAGCTTTTACCACACTCAGAGAATCAGTGTATATTACTGCATTCTGTAGTTTTAGTTGTTTAATGTGTTTCACGGCCGCAAGTATCGCATAAGCTTCTGCTGTGAAGATGCTTGTATTAGTGTGCAGAACGCCGACATCTGAAGAAGATGGACCGACGGCTGCGTATGACACAGAAGTTCAAGACTTGGAGGCATCCGTAAAGAATTCAGGACAGGTGTACTTGCGCTGTAGTTCAAGGAAGTACGTATGTATATGAGCAAGAGGGCCGTGTTTCGTAACTTCCGCGAAGGACACATCACAGTCTATGAACTGTCATTGCCACGGCGGGAGATTCGCAGCGGGGGACCGCCAAACGGTGTTCGAGAAGTGGCACACCGATTTCCTCAGCTAGGCCCCTCACACGGAGTGCATAGGGCTCTCGCAACAAAGCACGGTTGTGGAAAATGGTAGAGGTGGACAAATCATTGACTGTGGAGTGTGAGGGGTGTTAATTGTTTGCGTTCACCTTGAGAAAATATACAAATGATAAGATCTCTGCAGATGGAGCGACCACTCATTCAAATCAACGTAGAGACTTTCTACGGGGCTAGTGCGAAATGCGCCCGTGGCTAGGCGAATGCCTAGATGGTGGACAGGATCAAGCATCTTTAAGGCACTTGGTGTTGCAGACTGATAGATTATTGTTGCGTAGTCTAAGCGAGTGCGTATAAGGCTTTTATACAGATCCATCAGACACTTCTTGTCACTACCCCACGCAGTTCTTGACAAAACTTTTAGAACATTCATTGTTTTTATGCATTTGGTCTTTAAATACTTAATGTGTTATATGAACGTGAGTTTGCTATCCAGGATTAGGCCTAAGAATTTGTGCTCCGTCTTCACGGAGAGATGTTGACCATGCAGGTCAATATCTGGATCAGGATGTAGACCTCTCTTCCTAGTGAACAGGACGCAGGTGCTTTTTTGAGCATTAAATCAGAACCCATTCTCGTCTGCCCATTTTGAGATTTTGTTTAGACCTAGCTGGACATGCCGCTCACACGTTGAAAGGTTGCATGATTTAAAACCGACTTGCACATCGTCGACATATGTGCAATAAAAGATTTTCGTGGGATGCAAAGACACAAGGTATTCATTTTGATGATAAAAAGTGTACAACTAAGTACACCACCTTGGGGCACTCCTGTTTCCTGGACAAATCTTCGAGATAAAACACTGCCCACTCGAACACGGAATTTCCGGTTGGACAAGTAACTTTCACTTACGGCAAACATTCTACCACGCACACCAAGGTGGGACAAGTCTCTTAAAATTCCAAAGCGCCATGTCGTGTCGTAAGCCTTTTCCATATCGAGGAACACAGAAAGAAAGTATTGATTGTGCACGAAAGCGTCTCGGATCTGTGCCTCGATTCGTACCAGGTGGTCAGTGGTGGATCTATCTACACGAAGACCGCACTGGAATTGATCAAGCAGATTGTTTGTTGCAAGGAAATGTATAAGTCGGCGGTTAATCATCTTTTCGAAAAGTTTACATAGGCAGCTTGTTAGTGCGATGGGTCTGTAACTCGCAGCGAAGGATGGATCCTTGCCTTGTTTCAAAATGGGGATGACAATAGCCTCTTTCCAAGAAGTAGGGATCGCGCCGGAAAACCAGATAGCATTGTACAGGGAAAGTAAGGTTTTTTGCGTTTCGAGAGGTAGGTTTTCCAACACTGCATATACTACACGGTCAGAACCTGGGGCAGATTTATTACAACAGTTTAGCGATGCCTGTAGCTCAGGTAGACAAAAAGGTTCATTGTAGGCCTCGTAGTTTGTACATTTCCGCTGTAGTTTCTGTTTTTCTATTCTTGTTTTGTAGCGTTGGAAGGCCTCGGAGTAGTGCGCGGAGCTGGACACTTGTTCGGAGTGTGCGCCCAGAGAGTTCGCCTGGTCTTCCAAGCTGTCGCCTAGTGTGTTTACTAGAGGGAGTGAATATGTTTGTCTTCCTATTACCCTACTGACCCTGTTCCAGACTTTGCCCTCGTGTGTATATGAAGTGATGCCTGATAGAAACTTGTGCCAACTTTCCCGTCTCGCCTGTCGGCGCGTCCTCCTGCTTTGCGACTTTATGTTCTTAAAGTTTATAAGGTTCTCCGCTGTCGGAGAGTCCCGAAGCACCCTCCATGCTTGGTTTTGCTTCTTTCGTGCGGTTCGACAGTTACTATTCCACCATGGCACCCGTCGTTTGCCAGACAGTCCACTTCTTTGTGGAATACATTTAGTTGCCGCATCAATCGAGAAAACTGTGAAGTAGTCCACAGCAGCTTCTATGCTTAAGCTACACAGATCATTCCAACTTAAGACTGAAAGTTTTCGAAATCGTTCCCAATCGGCTCCGTCTGTCTGCCATTTGGGAACGTGTGGAGGACTTTGATTTGCTATTGGTGCGCTGAGAACTATTGGGAAGTGGTCACTTCCATAGGGGTTCCCAATTACTTCCCAGTTAAGGAGGGAAGAAGGGACGGAGATGCAATGCTGAGGTCTATGGATGAGAATGTTCTATTTGCGAGATTGTAATATGTTGGGAGTTTCTGATTCAGAAGACATGCGCCAGAAGTGAAAAGGAACTGTTCAATGAGACGACCTCGCGCAGCGCAACGATAATCACCCCAGAGACTGCTGTGTGCATTGAAGTCCCCAAGGGCTAGATAAGGTTCTGGTAGCTGATCTATTAGGGACTGGAATTCATATTTTTTGTAGATTATGGTGTGGGGGTATGTAGACAGAGCAGATTGTGATCAGTTTATTGAAGAGAACGGCTCGAACAGCCACTGGCTCAAGCGAAGTTTGAAGAGGTAAATGCGTGCATGTTATTCCTTGATTGACTATAAATGCTACACCACCGGATGACGCCATGGCTCCATCTCGGTCGTTTCGGAAGATTACGTAATTGCGTAGGAAGTTTGTGTGTTTTTCTTTTAAGTGTGTCTCTTGTACACACAGCACTTTTGGATTGTGTTCGTGGAGGAGTTCTTGTAGGTCATCGAGGTTTCGAAGAAGGCCTCGGATGTTCCACTGTAATATTTGTGTCTGCATATTAGGTTTGAAAAGCTGCTGTGTGTACAATAAGAGAGTGTGGTGTGTTCAAAAGAACTACTTTATGTTTCAGGTGGCAGGACGTTCGTCCGGCCCCGTTATTGGTTTTTTTCGTTTTCTTGGCGCGGTACAAAGAACTGCGCCGGTGTTTCGGCACCAGGGGTACCGATATGTCCATTGCCTCCTGGGAGGCACTGGATGCCCGCACGTGCGGGCTGGAGGCTCGAGCTTTCGGGCCTCGTCTGGTGAGACGAGGCCTTGAGACCCTACGACCCTGGAGTCGCCGGTCCCTGTTCTTGGGTTGGCGGAGTAGTCTGGACTACTGCCGCCTTGGGGGCAGGAGCCACAGCCGACGGCTCGCTCTGTGCAGGCCGAAGGAGTGGCGGAGGCCGATGCGACGTTGCCCCCCGGCGCGCTGCATCAGCATAAGGTGTGGTGTGGAAAGGTGAGCACCTTTCACGGGCTTCACGGAAAGAAATGTTTTCCTTGTACTTCAATGTGATGATATCCTTTTCTTTTTGCCAGTTTGGACATGAACGTGAATATGCTGGATGATTGCCGTTGCAATTGACACAGTGCGGTGTGTTAGCACAGTTGTCGGATGGGTGAACTTGTACACCGCATTTAGCACAAGTTTGATGACCACGGCAGCTCAGTGATCCGTGGCCGAATTTTTGGCATCGAAAGCAACGTCTGGGATTTGGAATGTATGGCCTGACAGTTAGTTTAATGTAACCTGTTTCGATTGTTTGGGGAAGAACACTGGATGCAAATGTGAGAATGAGATGTTTCGTTTGGAGTTCCTTTCCTTCTCTTCTAATAATAATTCGCTTTACATCTGTCACGTTTTGGTTTCTCCATCCCTCTAGCAGTTCAGCTTCAGACAGGTCAATGAGGTCTGCTTCCAACACAACCCCGCGTGAACTGTTCATGGATCTATGGGGTGACACTGAAATTGGTACGCTTCCAAGTGATACAAGACTGTCAAGTTTCTGATACTGTTGTTTCGATGGGAGTTCAAGAAGAAGGTCGCCACTCGCCATTTTGGTCACTTTGTAGCCCGGCCCAAAGGCTTCGGTCAAGGACTTTGCAACAATGAAAGGGGAGATGGTCCTTGCAAGTTTATCAGAATTCTCGCTGTCGACGACATGAAATTTAGGGAAGTTTTCCATTGGTTGGGTCAGAGATTGGAGGATTTCATCGGTGCGTACCCTTTTGTTAGGGTAACGATCAAGGAGGCGGGGGAATGGAGCTGTTTCCATTATAGTTACGTATTTTTCGGCATTAATGGCGGCCACCCACCATGGAGTCCTACTAGGGGACGCTGCAGCACTTCACCTGTAAGGCTGCAGACGCCAGCCGTACAGTGCTGCTGTAACCTAATATATCATGTCCAATAGAGGACACATATACACGGTTAACCCAAGCCACCTACGAAAATGAGGAAGTAATTGAAGGGAGTAGGAGACAGGACAGCAAGGAAAGAAGATAGGAAAGAGAAAGATTAGAGAGGGGGGGATAGGAAAAGGCGACTGCCGATTTCCCCTGGGTGGGTCAGCCCAGGGGTGCCGTCTACGTGAAGCCAGGGCCTAAGGGGTGTGTTGCCTCTGCGGGGGGCCTTAAAGGTCCAAACACCCGGCGTTGGCTCAACAACTCCCAGGATCCCCTTTTCCCCGGACACGGCATCGCCACGCACGGCTAGGCGTGAGAGGAGGTCGAAACCTCCCCGTTAGCTCGGGTCCGTGGTGTCGCCACACACCAAACGCCTGCTTGCGCAGACGCCCCTGCGGGGTACTGCCCCACCTTATACAGTCGTCGACCGTTTATTCGGACTCGGCGCGAACCGCTGAAAAGTCCAAATAATCGAGAGCCTGAAATGAAGGATTGACAAGGGAAAAACCTTTATTGGCCCAGTGGCCGGAAAAAGCTTGTCAATGCACGTCGGCACACAAGCGCAATCACAGACGACCAAGTCTGCCTGTATTTCAGCCAGTGTTTCACCATAACTCGCTGTCATGGCCTGCGCTTCATCGGACTCACTGTTCCCCTACGCTGATACAGGGACCTGCCAGACGATCTCATCATCGCCCAACTCGGAGAATGCTCCCAAACATTGTACTGAGGTCGGCCGCGTTTGAATTGGCGAATAATATTGGCTTTTTTGCCATCCCCAGTGTCTTGTGGTTGCCGCGTTTCTTCGTTAGTACCGATGGCGCAGATGGAATGGGTGGCGTCGTAGCTATTTCAGTAGATCAGGCCTAGCACCAGAAACAATTGAGAAGCAAACTTTCAAATGCCAAAAGGGAACGACGTCAGGCTAGTTCATGCTGCAGCGCTCGTGATTCCGTCCTTCCTTGGTCCGTTTCGTACGCGCGGCCATTTCAAACGTCACACCAAGCAGACTGAGCATGGCTTGGCTCGGCTTGCAGTTTAGCTGTGGTAGCTATTCAACGGATATTCGGCTGGCTGAAGCCGAAAAATGGCCATTAGGAGTCGCCAAAACCCACAGCCTTCGAGATCGGCAATTGTAATTTCTGCACTTCTACACTGGCATGATGTCCAGCCATACACAGTGCAACCTTTCAGTGCTGGCAACCTAGCGAAAATATGGTAAACATCGCGGACATCTGGTAATGGAGTTAGACGCCGCTCTCGATCAGCCTGCCGGAGTCCGAAATACCGTATTAACTCGATTCTAAGCACCCCCTTTTTTCACGATCATGATACTAAAAGTGAAGGGGGGTGCTTAGATTAGAAAAAATCGAAAAATGACCGTACAGCCCAACCCCCTTCTGGCGGCAACACTGACGCTGACACGAGAAACGTTGACGCGAGAAATCACATTATATTTTGAAAACAGTACAAATAAATAAAAATAGGTGCAGACAGTGAAACTACCATGTGTAACAGGTCAGTCACTGTCACTGCCGCTTGAGTCCGTTGCACCGCTCGAATCCGTCGCACCATTTCAGCCGTCACTCTCGGTGTCCCACAGCTGATCGTCTTCAGTGCCGTCCAAGTTGCTTGTGATGCAAAACTTTTTGAATGACTTTACGACAACGTCGACTTCGATTCGCTTCAACGTGTCCGGAAATCCATGTTGCTACGGTGGACGAGGATGGGGACGTTTTCTGCAGCTTTCCCATCGGCGTTTTTTTTTTCCGGTCGGGGATCCGGACCCACTCTTCGTACTCCTGTCGAAGGTAGGCCTTAAATGGCTTGTTGACCGAGACGTCCAGGGGTTGCAGCACTGGTGTCATGCATCCTGGAATCACGACCAAGTCGCCGTTGGTCTTTTGGAGCTTGGTCTTCACCTCCGGGGTGAGGTGGCCGTGAAAGGCATCCAAAACAAGCATAGACCGCGTGCCTGAAGGTCCGCCAAACAGTGGCCTCGGGCGCCGCTGCCACACGACTCGGATCCAGTCCTCCATCAGTTCAGCTGTCATCCATCCATTGTCCTGCACTCGGACGATGACATCCTTTGGAAGACATTAGTTTTTTCGGCATGTTCTTCCTCTTCAAAATTATGTAAGGAGGAAGCTTGTGGCCATCAGCTGTGATGCACAACATCACTGTGACATGCTGCTTCTCGTACCCTGTCTTCACCCTTTCACCCTAACTTCCCGGGCTCCTACTTCGTTAAAGGTGCTTGCTCTCGGCATGACAAAGAACACTGGTGTCTCATCGGAGTTGCCGATCTGGCCGAAATCGGAGCAGTTTAATCTGCCGAGATCCAGAACATGTTGCTGGAAAGCAACAAGTTTATCGTCAAAGTCACCTGGCAGTTTTTAGCATATTGTGGTCTGGCGTCTCAAAGAAAACCCGTTCCTCCTCATCATGCACTCCACCCAACCACGGCTTGCACGGAACGCCACGCGGGGAATCTCCATTCTCCTGGCGATCTCAATCGCTTTTGTCTGGATGGCACTGACAGTGACAGCTGTCATGAGTATATTGACTTCTGGAAGAAGAGGAAGAAGAAATAGGAGAAAAGAATAGTATCAAGTGAAGAAATATAGTCTAAAGAACGAAGATGGTACGTTGGACGAGAATTGAAAAAAGAACACAAAGAAGAAGAGGTAGAAGAACGGGCACGAGAGGCGACGTGGCCGGCAGAGAGAAGGAGAGAGGGAGAGGAGATTAAAACGGCAAGAGGTGCGGACGGGTGGTAGTAGCGGCAAGGCGTTCGCCCGAGGTCCACCAGCAGAGCTCCTGGAAGAGTGCCCCAGCCGTCGCTGCAACGTACTGGGAGCTGCGAGGCACGACCGGTCTGCGCACCAGAGGCCGAGCGGTACAGCCGCCGCGAGTACCTAATGCGGCGGTGACCGGCCACTACAAGGCCCCGATGGTGCAGCGGACGGTCATGCTGCAGTGAGGCAGCGTACTTCACGGACACGACGAGACTTCGCCTCAGCGCCTGAGCCGCCACGTCAAGGCCATCAAACATTGACGGAACTGTAAATATTTGGTTTTTAGTTCTTTGGGATAGTGTGTGCAAATGTTTGTTTATGTTGTCGGGTTTTCACTACCTCTCGTGTATATAGTTTGATTTTCCTCGCATAAAGAATTTTTCGAAATCCGCAGTGTCCCTGTTCCGTTGTTCATCTAAAAGACCATGACAACAGCGAAGCCCGTTTCTTTCGCTGCGAACAAACTCGCAGAGTTCCTCTTCGAGCTCAAAGTGTCTGCCCTTGCACGGTCCAGAGAACTTCTCGAGAGTCGCGGCGCCCTTGAATATCTGGTCCCGCTGCTTCCTCCACCTGATGTTGCAGGCTCGGTCCACGTCGAATTCTGCGGCAGCATTGTGGTTGCCATTATCCTCGGCAAACGCGATTGCAGCTCGCTTGAAGTTGTAGGAAGCCCTCTTCGCACTCATACTGACCGCCGTCAGGGCTATCAAACAACTGACAAAGAAACGCCGGAAACGCGCCCGCAACCCCGCGATGCCAGCGCAACCTTTCCGGACTTGCCGAGCGCCGCGGACTTCTGTGCCCCTATCTCTTGTCTGAACCTAGCAACGTACAACATGGCAGCTTCCGAGATTAGCGGCGAGAAAGTGCGCTTGGCGGCATTTCCATGCCTGCAGAAAGGGGGGAAAAAAGAGGGGTACTTAGATTCGCAAGCAAACTTTTTTTTCCAAAATTTTCTAGTGAAAACAGGGGAGTGCATAGAATCGCGAAAATACAGTATCGAACAGCGCACCGTGGAGCGTCCGAATTTCTGGTCGTGAGTCTACATTACTTCAATGGGAAGAGTGGCAGTGCCGCGAAGTTGTCCGAATAAACGGGCATGTCCGAATTATCAGCGTCCGAATAAACGGTCGGCGACTGTATTAACCTTGATACCAGACGAGCAACATGCTTCAGAGTTTTTTTTTTACTGCAAGGAATGAGAAAGCTTTTGTTTTTGAATACTTTACACCAAATGACAAGAGGTGGCTTGTCACTGATTCAGGCAAACGAATTGCACGAACATCTAGAAAGAGGGCTCATGCATGAAAAGCATGATTCATTGTCATGCACATCTCTATTAACACAGACCGCTCCGAAATTCACAATAGTTTTATCTTTTCTCTGTATCCTTAAGGCCATATTTTAACGAATATCCGCAAGATAATTCAATGACAACTGATAACTACCTTTAGGCACGGCTGTCTCCCCCCACTGCTGCGGCACAGCATACTTCCGCACTTCCTGCAGCTGAAGTCGAAAGTCGGTGAGATGCAAAGTACAGGTATCAGAGCATAAAAATGAAAATCCTATAATTAAAAACAAAGTACAAGGGAAAAAAAAGGTAGATTACATTATTTTTTAAAATGACAGCTAAGCGCTTAATTGGAGGTGGTGAGAGCGAATCCTGATTGTCAACTTTTAAAAACATCGATTGTAATGCGCATCTTCATTCCAATAAAAACGAGTCCAAAAATTGCCTGCAGGTAAAAAGAAAACCGAAACCATGTTGACAACAGCCGCCCCCCCATCAGAAGAGTCAGTTCAATTTAACGCCTCCTAAACAATGTCAGCCTCGCAACACACCCATGCCATATGCCACAGGTGCTTGGAATTTAAATAAATATCTAAAATCTTCACATATACATATCCTGCAAGAAATATGTTCAGGACTTGGCAAATTTACAGCATAAACGTACGATTAGGGAAAGCTCCACTTGTCCCGGCTGCACTGCTTCGTACTGGCACATCGACCAGAGGCAGCATCGGTGACACCTGCCGGACTGAACCTGGCCACTGCTGTGAAAGATTGCAGGTCTCTGGCATACAAGAAAGAAAAAATGTTATGTAAAACAAGATAACCCACTTGAAAAGTGAAGAAAATGCATTCATGCAATATTAGACAGGGTGTTTCATGTAACGAGATCCAAGGTTATATATATAAAAAAAAAGAGGAGATTCACAACTGATTGAAACCAATGACACATGGTTAGCAGTCATGTGGTGCTTGCTAAGGTATTTTTATATTGTGCTTGCTTAGTTCTAAGATGAACTATGCAAAATATTTAATAGTCACTCAAGAGACTTGTGCATTTCATTACAATGTAGAGAGCATTCAAAAACAACTACATTTACTGACCGTTTATTCGGACGCTGAAAATTGGGGCATGCCCTTTTATTTGGACACCTTCAAGCCACTACCACTCGTCTCATTGAAGTAATGTAAACTCAGAACCGAGAATTCAAATGCCCCACAGCGCACCGTTCGATTTTCCTAACTCCGGCTGGCTTAACGAGTACGGCGTCGAACGCCATGACCAGCTGTCTGCGATGTTTTTTGTTAGGTTGCCAGGACTGAAAGGCAGCACGGGCTATGGCTGGAGATGGTGCCAATGTCAAAGTTGCCGACCTCGAAGGCTATGTGTTTTGGCTACATGTGTAACAGCCATTTTTCGGCTTTAGCCAGCCGAGTGCCCATTGAATGGCTACCACAATCAAGTGGCAAGCCAAGCGAAGCCACACTTGGAGTCAGCTCGGTGTGACATTCGAGATGGCCACGAGTACGAAACAAACAAGAAAAGGACACAACCACGAGCGCTGCAGCACGAACTAGCCTGACATCGTTCCCTTTTGGCATTTGAGAATTTGCTTATCAGTAGTTTCTACGGTTAGGCCTGATCTGCATCTCACCCCCTTGTTCACTGCTTGACGTGCGATGCCTGATCTACTGAAATGCCTTTGACGCCACCCGTTCCATCTGCGCTGTCGGTACTAAGAAACGCGGCAACTACAAGACACTGACGATGGCGAAAAAAGCCACAATTATTCGTCACATTGAAGGCGCTAGATAGATCCAATATTGCTCAAGAGTTTTCGCTGAGTTCGATGATGATGAGATCGTCTTCCAGGTCTCCAAACCAGCGCAGGTAACAGCCACTCTGATGAAGCGCTGCCCACACTATTGTTATCAAATGCGAATTTAGCACAGGCTGTAACAGCACTACAACCTACAGTTATAGACAAACGCTGGCTGAAATACAGGAGGGCTAGGTCGTCTGACCGTGCTTGCATGCAGACGTGCATTGAAAGCTTTTCCGGCTACTGGACCATTAACGGTGCTTTTTTTTCTGGTGAATTCTTTTTTTTTTCAGACTCAATTATTCGGACTTTTCAGCGCTTCCCGCCAAGTCCGAATATATGGTCAGTGACTGTATCCAATTTTTTGTGGCAACATACATGCTGCGTGGTAAATTTTGTTGGCGCTTGATATTCGCATTGGCTCATCATTCAAGGTGTGTCCATGCCATGCTTCCCATGGTATTAATGCATTGCCTATGTGTTTTTTGTGTTTGTGAGCCTTTGTTGCAATGAGCCGTGCCATGACAGATTGTGATGACTTCCAAGAAAGCTCACATGCACTTCCTTCTTTTCTAATTAAAGCTTTGTTGATGCCATCTTCAATTTTGGTGCCATTCAGGATACGTGCTACCCTCCACATTGCCAATAATTATGACTTGCTGAGATGGGATGCTTGCTCAGATTTTTAAGGTAATCAAGTACGTCAGTGTGGACACTGCCACGTGATAGAGAGAGCCGGAGCTCTACTACGCAGTACAACCCCACAGTAAACAAAAAAAAGAAATTTAGTTTATCCATAGACTTCCGAGCATCTGCGGACTCCCCATATCACTTCATAGCCAACCAGTAAGCTGGCAGCGACATCTTGTGGTGTTTTGCCCTCCTACAATTTCAATTTTTTTTTCAGTCATGTCGAAGACAATATTGAGAGCACTGTGAGTTGACGATTTCACTGTCACTCATAATGGGCATTGGGTAGCTAGTTGGTACGATTGAAACTGAAATAAAACTGTGCAGGGGACGGGACACAAGTCCGCACCCACCCTGTCAACTTCTACTTGTATACAGTCTTCTTCACAGTTTTATGTCATTTTCACTGTCACTGCTCTACAGAGAGTCAGTAAAGCGCATAAGTCGCTCTGATGTTAGTTTTGCGTATCTCTGGTTGGGCTCTGCATTATCAGGAGCTGCTACCAACATTGTCAATCATATGTACAGCCACATCTACGTCTGTGTAGAGCGCGCGAGCAGCCGATTTTTGTTCTGCGAAAAGACATCTTGCGGCAGTTTCGAGTTCCTACGTGGTGCGTCAGAAGCACGCGTGGCCTAATAATCATGCTGACTACGTCAGAGCCCACAAACTCTGCAAGTGTCGCTCCGCAGAGCAACTAGTTGCTTGCGCACTCTACAGTCATGCCGCGCATGCTTCTGACACACCACGTCAGATCTCGAAACTGCCGCAAGGCGTTGCCCCGCAGAGCAATGCCAGCTGCTCACACACTGTACACAGATGTGGACGCAACTGTACAGGCATCCAGTGACTTGGCCAAAACTCGTGAGGTACGTTGTTTGTAAAACAGTAACTGCATGATAACTACATTGCTAGGTGTCTCACCTTCAGACTCGGCACTTACACGAACTTAAAGGATGTTTTAGGCTGCATTTGCGACTGATGTTATACAGAGGACACTTATGTGCTCCCATCAGTGTGTGCTCCCAACAGTTGAATTGTGTTCGCATTTTTTAGTAGGGACACCTATAACATTAAAATTTGTTCAGCTGCATAGTGAAAATGAGTCACGTGACCACCAAAAGGCCACTGAAGAAACAGCAGCTTCTGTACAATAAGCTTTGTTTAATACTGGCCTACTAAGCCTAATAAGCAGTGGCGACAACTTCTCCCCACGTAAGTTAGCTGCAACTTTTCACAATTTATTAACCCTTTGTGCGGCAGTGGGACACATACGTCCCACTTTTCCGTATACAGAAAAAAATTTCTCCGACGTCACCCGTTGCAATTAGCGCTACATTAAGTCACTCATATTTTACCTAAGTCTTCGTAATCTCGAAAAAAATTCTTTTACCACGCTTTCGAAGGCCGGATGTAGTGTTACAATAGCGTTGAATTTCGGCAATTTTTTTTTATCGCTTCTGAATTTTCCTCTTCTTGAGATACATACAACCTACCAATCTAAATGCCGGATAATTTCCTCTTTTTCTGGTGTTTGAGGGAGGCGATCTTAGCTTCCAGTCATCACGTGTTTTTTGTAAATTTGCGAAATAACTTGACCGCTAAATGGATCTGATCAATCCTCTGCTAAATAATGCCGCTAATCCCGTAACGCAATTGCGGATATTAATGCGTGGAAATATTTTTCTTGACATCATATACCTCTTGAAATGTAGGCACATGTTCAGGGATAACATCTGTACTCGACAATTTCGACAGAAAAAGCAAGGACAGCCAAATGGCGAAAAAAAAAGTGGTTGATGCATGCGGTGAAGTAAGCTTTACAGGAACATACCACAGCGCTTTGAAGGCTCAAGAGACGCCACTACAGGCGGCCTTCTCCTGCTGAAATGAGGTCCACACAACTTTTCTCTTCACAACTTTAGAAGTGATACTCTGTGCCACTTGCTTCGGCCGTTTCATCCCAAAATTCCCGTTGATGCAATCGCGAGATGGTGCCTTCATGAGGCAGTGGGACAGTGTTTTCCCATTTTTTGAAAACACTCTCATGAGTCAGTAGGACATATATGTCCCACTTTTTTTCTGTAAACTACTGGCGCTAGATTTTGATGAAATTTCTTTCATACTATTTCTTTCCAGTTTATATCAATAAATCACAGCGGGTTTTTATATCACCATGTCAAAAATATAGCACGACCTACAAAAAGGTTAAAAAACACTGCTACTTTATAAAATCGCTCGAGGTGAAGATACCTGTAAAATGACCAGCTTCAACTAATTGCAATTTATCAAATGAAGCAATTAATTAGGACGTTTAATGTCTCAGTTATTATAATTAGGACATTTAATGTCTGAGTTATTAAAATCTTGGTGGTTCTTTTAACTTGCATGTTATAACCTTGCAACACACCTGTGCCATATACCACAGGTGCTTGCAATTTTAATAAAGAAACATTTTCTACAAATACATGCTCTGCCAAAAATATGTTCAGGACTTTACCAAGTGACAACATAAACATACGACTAGAGCAATCTCCAGCTGTCCCGTCCGCACTGTTCCCGAGTGGTTCTTCAACCATAGGCAGCCCCGGTGAAGCCTCTGGGAC
This sequence comes from Rhipicephalus appendiculatus, assembly GCA_030522465.1. Classification (NCBI taxonomy): domain Eukaryota; kingdom Metazoa; phylum Arthropoda; class Arachnida; order Ixodida; family Ixodidae; genus Rhipicephalus; species Rhipicephalus appendiculatus. Next base: position 1,731 of record JALIZH010020884.1, on the reverse strand, counting down.
AAGCCTTGCACATGGCTGACGAAGGATGCGAGCCTCTGGCATAAAAGAAAATGTTATGAAACACAAAATAACCAGCTTGACGAGCTAGAGAGTGCATTCCTGCAAAATTCTAAAATAGAGATTATAGACTCATGTCAAAGTTTGGCAATTTACAGTGGCATCACCATACCACGACTTGTGAAAAAGATGAATATTCTCTAAAACTGAACAGTTGCTCGCTGCGTATTTCGAGCACAGGCCTGATTGTGACCACTCAAAGGGCCACTGAAGAGAAAACAGCCTCTGTACAAATAACTATCTTTTTTTTAATATTAAAAAAGCCAGTGGTAGCATCAAAGAGAAGGCCTAGGAAGCTAGAAACGCCACACAGAAAATAAGCAGTGGGACCAACTTGTTCCAACGCAAGCTAGCTGAGACTTATTTTCACATTTTTTTAAAGAACGAGGTAGTGAACTTTTTAGTAAAGTTAGAGGTGTGACAAGCAGATGGAGTCAATGTGAAGTTTTGCTGACACGCACGCACGTGTCGGCTGTTTCAGCTGTTTAGCACCAGGTATTCAAAGAATAAATATAGACACTATGGATTTTGAATTGGCACAGTATTGTTTCAAGCCATACAGAGCATGTCAGGATATCTTTTCCAATCCCCCAAGCTCGGCAATTAACACATATTGCTGAACTTTTGAAATAATAATTCTAGAGAAAAATATTCAATACAAAAGTTGACACTTGGTTAGAAATACCCGTTGTTTAATGTAAGCTAACTCATCTACCTCATTTTTTCCAGCTGTTCTTTAAAGCGCATTAAGTTTTAAAAGAAGCGACTGCCACGCAACGCTGGGCTCTTGTAATGCCCTGATTTGTAGGTTAAATGTATTGTCAGAGGCTGCTCCCCGCTATGAGGTCGATTGAAAAGGCTATCAGTGAGTGTGGTATGGATGTTAAGCCATAAAAAGGCATACTGTTTCAAGAAAACTTCAACAAAAGGTGGCAGCCACAGGCAAGTGCCATATAAGACCGTAGGCAGCATTTCATGCAGCGAGGCATTTTTTGAATGCGGAGCACTTCAGGCGTGCGGCTTGTCAATCCATCTCATGTGGCGTGATCACGCTCACCGTAAAGTGCTTACTACAGGCCATAACAAGGTTAGAAATGCTCTAAATCGGGTTGGAATGAACAAACAAGGTCTGAAATAATATAATGATCAGAAATAACCAAGAAGTAATTGCCATTTAGTATGCATGGAACTGACCCCGGCAGGGCACAATGCTCCTGCCCTTGCCCCTAACCGGCACGGCAAGGCATGGGAGTCACTTTAGTAGCTGTAGGCGACGCATATCTCAACAGCCGTAACAATCAGGAAGTCAATAATGCACCAGAAAGGTAGCACAATGTCGCACACCAAGATTGCGAATTAGCCTAACAAGATTCTACTCGTGCAGGAAGCCCTGCATGCTTACCTCAAACATTGGCTTCACCAATGCTTTGGTAAACGGAACGGTGGGAACTCTACGAATGGAAATTGCTACATGCCCGTGCTACACACTTCCTCGGATTTCACAGCACTGGAGCTGCAAACTTTTTTTTCTTCTTTTCGCACCAACGAATGAACACAACTGACGGGGATAGGGTGACAGTGTGACGAAGGATGGAGACAAGATTCACTAGCACGAGGCAGCCACTTTGTCCTTGGAGATTTTGTCAACATTTTTTTTAAGGACAGTATGCCTCT
>JALIZH010020883.1:0-29871 GCA_030522465.1 Rhipicephalus appendiculatus | reverse complement strand
TGCACGAGAGGATGTTCTCGGCGAAGGACAGTGCAAACGTAAAAATACGTGCCCCATTGGCCTAAATTCTTTTCTCAGTATTTTGCTTCCGACAAATAGCAAACAGTGACATATTAGAGTGTTTTAGTTTGGAGTATTGAAGGCCCGCTCCACACGGAGTTGGCCCGTTAAGCTACAGCGCGTAACGGCAAGTGACTTTCTCGATTTAGTATGCCCAGCCCTGTGGGCTCTGGGTCCACCGACAGCTATCCGACAATGCCCCCCTTCCCCATACCAACCAGGCTAGGTGGCTGCAGAGATACAAGAACAATATAGCGAGCCCATTCGTATCCACGAACTGAATGCTATGCTTAAGCACACGGGTGACGAAGTGCAACAGGATTCGACGGCATCTCGTTCCAGATGCTGCACAACCTGGTTGAGACGGAGTAGAAGCGCCTTCTGGAGCGTTCTATTACAATCTGGAGCTGCGGTGCCTTCTCGCACGGTTGGCTAGTAGCTGCCATAGTACCCATCGTGAAACCGTGCAAGCCTGCCACACCATCACGTGCTCTCCTCGTACAAGCGGATCTCTTTCATCTCGACCGCCTGCAAGGTGATGGAGAGAGTGGCCCAGGTATATTTGGAGTGGATTGCTTCCCAGCTGCATTACTTCGCAGAGCAACAATCTGGCTTCAGGCGCGACTCCTGCACAGTGGATTCTATCGCTGATGCAGTGGCCACACTGGGGGAGGATGCTAGCAGCGATGGGAACGTGGCCATGCTCCTGCTTCTGAATGTCCAAAGCGCAATCGATGGCCTTCCCTGTGCAGTCGTCGAGGGCTCCTTGAACGGTCTCGGTGTAAGAGGCTGCTTGGTATCTTCATCTCCGCCTTCCTGGCTGGGAGGACTTTTGGGTGCTTGTTGTTGTTGTCAGTGAGCCCAGGACCATGACGGCCGGTATCCCATAGGGGGTCGGTGCTCAGCCCCTTCATGTTCAGCGCGCCTTCAATGAATAACTCCTCCCTCAGCGTAGTGTAACAGCGTCGTTTTCTCACTTTAACCGTGTAAAACAAACACGTATAATTCACTTGTTCATGAATTATTCAGACGTGCTCTTAAATATGCTAGCGGTACATTTACTTTAAGTAAGAATAAAGCGTCCACTTTACGATCGGCGCACGATGGTCAGCGACATTAAATTGCACAGCCAATAAAATCAATTTTGACACCAATGCACTGGCGATGACTTTGTCAGCTGACAGTCTTGTTTGCACCACGTCACTTTCTTCGGTAAGCGACACCCAACCAGGCACAAGTCTTCGTATATGCGAAAGCGCTGTGCAGATGAACGTGAGGCCGCGGTGCACGTGGGAACTAGGGAATTTCTGGAGGCAGTAATGTTAAAATGAGCGAGGTGCTATTCATGACAACGTATACCACAACGCGCGAATATAGCAAAGAAGGGTCAGAGTAGACAAAAAGAGCGTTGATTTCCAACTAATATTTATTCTGTAGAAAAGCAAAATAAATATATGCGCAAAAAAAAAATAAATAAAAGCAAGAGAAGTCAAAACAGTTTTAGCGTGTATCCACGATTTCCCTACAACCTGGCCAGGCAAGCACGCCCAAGCCGTGACAGTGCTACGGATGGGGTGCTTACGCAACAGTCTCCTAGTTTGTATATCTTTTCCGCTTCTGTAATCTCGCGGGTTAGCTGCGACTTATGTCTTGCCACTACCGCAAAACTGATTAAAAAGGGTGCTCCAAACACAGTCGCGGCAATGAATGCCAAGATGTCCGTGCTCCACATTGGGCACGTCATTGGGCTCACTCAGGCGATCGCTAACACGCATTCCGGTCTGGCCGTCATATGCCTTTCCACGCGTCAGCAGGGATTGAGTGGACGACGCCAACTGCGCAAGGGACGTAACCTGACCTGAGCGCAACACAACATGATGCAGATTTGCCGCAAGGTGCGTTTACTTGCTTGCATAGTCTCTGCAATTTTTCAAGTGCTAAGAAAACTACCTGAACGCTGGTGGCCTGACCAATGTTCTATTATTTTCATTTTCTGCAAAATAAAGATCTGTTCGAAGTCAGCGCTCTTTTTGTCTACTCTGTCCCCCCCCCTTTTTTTTTGCCATGTTCGTGCGCTGATATACAAGTTATTATGAACCAAAACCAACTCGCCCAAGCTTTCATACGTATACGTAGGGTTGCTGTACGCGTTCAAGTGGGCGCACGCATCGCGCACTGTGGTGCAATGTGTGCACAAAACTGGAAGTTGCACCTAGTGAGGACTTGTGTGTAATTAAATGCGCTCGCATTATTTTGCGAGAAAATCCAGACTCGCTGCTGTGTTTTTGTATTCCACGTGTGAAAATATTTAGCACGGCCAACAAATGCACTTTGCTGAAAGTCGATGATTTTGCTCTAAAAGACACGACGAAAAGAGGCCGTCAATAGAAATTTTGTGTTTGTTCAGGAGTTCCTGCCTCATGAACTTTCAGTAGATTTGCCAACAAAAATGGCAGTTGTTGCGGTAAGGTGCCCCGAGGTAGGTTTCGAAGAATGCACTAAAACATGTTGCTATGAACTAGCTAAATTTGTTTCTTCAATTACAAGGAAATTCATGTGGCTATCCACAGTATGAAGATTTTAAGCATTCAGGCCAACTACGGCAGAGGTGAAGTGCACACAGCCACTACAGCAAGCATCTGCAGCTATGGAAGCAGCTTTTACAGTTTTCTTATGAGCAATGAGGGGAGCTTCCGTTCACACTGCAATAAAAATGCACAACAATGTTTATTGTATATATAGTTTATTACCAAGATAACACAAAGGTATTGGAGGTACATGAGAACATTCAACCATTCCATTTCATAGCAAGCAGATAATAAAAAAATGGCTGGCTCTCCCGTATTCGAGAGAAGTAAGCATCGAATGGCTACCGGACTAGAAGATGGGTTGGGGGTGCTAATAGCCGCACTCTTAAAATGACTATAGCCCATGCTCGCAAGTCCACACCACACAATACTGTGCACTGGCCCATATGCACGCCATCTTTTCCCTGTCCCTGTGCGGTACAAACTTCTGGGCCTTGCCTAGCGTATGCGACCACAATGCGGCGCAGGCCTGGAAGCTTACTGACCGGAAATGAACCTGTTTTGAACTAAACCTTATGCAAGTCCCGTGTCGCCCCAAGACAATTTGCGCAACCTGGTTATGCAGTGTGTCGCCATCTCTTGGAGGCAGCGAAGCTCACCCACGCCGGCCTTCTAGCGCAGATAAGTCGCTCTCAGCGCGAAAAGATACAAGTATATGGTGCCATGTACCTTCCTTTGGAACGTAGCTATTATCTGCCTTGGAATGCCACCATTGGAAATCGCAAAGAAGACGTCAGAGTACTATAGATGTTACAGTTCCAGTGATATTGTGAACAGATATTAAAAATAACTCCGCAGAAATATTTTTTGCAACTTGTTCGGGCACTAGCTAGTGTAGCTAATGAGGTCCTGTAAAACCGGTCGGTGCCATAAACCGCGCTGTACTGATCTTCTGGCTAGATACCCGGGTGATCTCGTCGTCTCGTGTGAGTGCCAGGATGTTCTCGTTTGACTGCCGGGATGGTCTCGTTTGCATGTACAGTCAAACCGGACTATATCGAACTCTAGCAAATCGAAATATGCTTTAAAAGAAGTATTTCAGAACAAGACTGCGCTTTAACGTTAAGTCATAAGAAAACATACGGCTACATCGAACGAAAATAGCCGGAACACTTGATATACCGAACATCAGGCAATGCGAAACTCCCCTAGCGGTCCGCTTTCCCTCACAAGTAGTTGGGTTTTCCTTCCGAAGGTATCTGTCAGATTCCAGTCACTGCATGTCCGGGCGTGTTGACACAGCGTCAACCACCGATTTTCAGCCGCACTGACGACCAAGCCACGGAGGGCTGGTTGGCTACTTACCACATGGTGAGCGTAGCGAACAAGCGGGACGATGAGGCTGAGCTAACTTATGTAAGTTTCAACTTGGCCGTGGCCGGCGTCGCCAGTTTCTCGTGCCGACTCACGAAGGCGATATTACCAACTGGGCTTCGTTCAAGGCGGCTTTTTCGGAAGTCTTCGACCGCCCCGTTGTACGAAAGGTCCGCGCAGGACAGTGACTTCGTGAGCGCGCTCAACAGCCATAAGAGAGCTTCACCAGCTGCATTAAAGCCATTGTTGACTTGTGCAAGCGTGTGAAGCCATCAATGCTCGAACCAGACAATATTAAGCAGATGCGCAAGGGAATAGATGATGACGCATGTCAAATGTTCTTAGCCAAGGGCCCCCACACCCCAGCCGAACTAGTCAGTTTGTGCCAGAGTTTCGACGAGTTGCGCAAATGCGCATAAACAAGACACTTTTGGAACAGCGTTACTCGATCGCGACCTTGACTCTCGGTGACCAGAATACCTTGTTGGCTCGGATAAGGCACTTTGTGAGTGAGGATCACGATCACGAATGAATCCGATAATAAGTCCTGTCCAGCTGCTGGTGCTGACTCATCACGGAGATAACTTTTTTCAAGAACTGTTAAAAACCCCTCCCATGCACACGGGTTCGTGAAACCTGCATGCGCTCTCCGTTATAGCGGACAAGTTAAGCACTACATATCAGCTTACCGCTCCTGGTGTTGGTGATACCCATGTTGCTGTTCGCATCGTTATACAGCTCTAAGCAACTGCTTATACTGCACATATACCTACAACTCTTTAACATATGTGTGTGTGTAAAACATATGTAGATATCTTTAGCACCATTTCGTAACGTTTCACCCAATAAAAAATTACGCCATAGTCACCGCGTTGGTGACAGGGATTGGTAACGCTAAATAAAGAATAAATCACTTGAAACTGTGTCGCTGTCATTCAAGTTAAAAAATGAATAATATTGCACTACGGCGCAAAGCTAGAGCAGCAGCAAAGCTTTCGATCGGAGGGTCGGAAAAAGCAAAGAAATAGCGATGTTCGGGTCTATAGCAAAACCTAGCAGCAGCCAAGATTCGACCTAGCAAAACCTAGCAAAACATAGCAGTAGCCGAGGATAGACCCAGCAAAATCTCGCAAAACCTAACAACAGACAAGTTTAAACCTAGCAAAACAAAGCAAAACCTAACTGCAGCCAGTAAGGCCCTCCGATCGACCAGCTTTGCGCGGCAGATAAAACTTTTTTTTTTCATGGAGTGTTCGTTGCCCAAATGCATTGCTCTTGGCGTGTGCATCTCACGCTACCGACTATCGCGCTCAATACACCACCAATTTCCATTTTCGAGAAATATAAGACAGCTCGCAATCCGCCGTCCTACAGAGCCTAGGCTTTCCAGAAAGTAATGCTGTACGCACATTTATCTACTGAAAGGTCGTTAGCAGATGCTGCTTAACAGGAGTATTATTTCCACAGAACTATACTGTTGCTACATCTTATAGATAGCTTGCACGTGACGTCATAGTTGCAGCTTCATAACGTACTGGTTCACCAACGTGGCGGCATTGATGACAAAAAGGCAGCGTAATCACATCGCGTCCAACCTGCTTCAATATGATAACGATGCGGCCAGAATTTTATTTGTCTCTGCGCGTCAATAGCAAGAGAACTTGCAAGTGATGTAATGATAACATCACCACGCGACGTCACAAATCTTGCGTGTGCCATGCGGTGCACCAACATGGCGTTTTCAGTGACGTCAGTGCAAGACGGGCAAGTTCAGTGACTCAAGTAGACTAAATATTTACAAATAGTTGCAATGGGCGGAGCACTATTGACATATATATTCATAAGAGTACGCCGGGTTCCCCTTCAGGGAGGGGGTGGCGGAGCACGAAGGTTTATTGCAGCGCCCCCCCTTCCCTATTAAGTCATTATATGAGGCCGACTTTGCGCCCCCCCCTCCCCTCAGGTGACTACCCCCCCCCCCCCCCGTGCCCACGCGTATGCATATATTTCTCATGCTTTCCTATAATTCCCCACTCAAGTCATCAGCGCGTGCGCTGAAGTTCACTCAAAAACCAGCAAAAGGAAGTGTATGTAGCAGTAATACCGCAAAAAAGGAGCACACAGATTGCTTAGACCTAATACCTGCTGAGACTGTATCAGAAGAACTCGTAAGGTTCTCCGCATGGCGCGCATTGTTGCTTTTAGTCGAACGAGATTGTTTTATATATCCCATAGTGTCGGTCGGCATCCGGTCATGACGAGGGCTTTCGCAAACACTCTTTATCGTAACCGTGTAAGCACTTTAACAATATCGGCAATTCTGTACGGGGATTATATTGCAGAAGCACCAACCATAAAATTGAAAAAAAAATGAATGAATGAAGCATTCTCAAAAGCTGTTCCAAAGAAAGTTTACCTCGCATATGTCATTAAACCCCTCGTTTCATGTGTTTCCTGTTGCAATCGAAGCAACCACTTCGGTCGACATTCAATGACCGCTAACCCACCTGGAATAGATAAACAAGCCTTGCCGTTTCCCGAGCTGCTGATTCAGTTTGGAGAAAAGCACCCGGTCATTGTAGCATTCCGATGACTGCGACGAAAGAATTGTAGATCTCGTGCTCACGCAGAGTTCATCTGCAGTTGCCTCCACGCGTCAACCGCGCGAACAACAAACGCAAAGACAGGCCGGATTCGCATTGAACTTGACTAGTGAATATTAGTGCCACCAATGTACTTTTTTTTTGACTTGGCAAAGTCTGAGGGGAAAACAATGGACTTATGCTCAGGTAAGTTAGGTGCTGTTGAGACGGTACGGCAGTTGGAGCGCTCGCACGATTGCACAAATATGCTGATTTGCACAAGGCTTACCCTACTAGCGCGACCGGGAAGGTATGCGACGCTCCTCCACCGCCACAACGTACAAAGACGCTACGGCCAGCTTCGTCGACAAACGTGCACGACGTCAAAACGTGCAACGTCAACAAATGTGCACACGGTGCACGATGTCAACAAACGTGGGTCTAGATGCAGCGCTGGGCTCAACAAACTCTAATGCAGCGCTGTGCCACAGTGACGGATTGCAGGCCGAACAGGGTAACTGTGCAAGAACGATCGAGTACCAAATAAAGGGGACCACCGAGCGTGTGAACGAGAGGTAGCCTGCTAAAGCAGCGCGTGACCCTCGTCACATGCCTGAGAGCCTAGGGGATGGAAAGCTGCCTGCGAGCATCTCTCCCACGGTGACCAAGATGCATACAGAAGCGAGCTCAGGTGAGAGGTGGGCCTCGGGGGTTATCACTGGCGGCCATTGAGGAAGGGCGTGGCGCAGGCCATGGCCACGGCGCCGGGCCTTGTTTTCCGCGGAAGCCGTGCTTCTCCCTCCCCGGCGTCGTAACGTCCTGGTACCGCACGCCGCGCTAGTCTACGCTAGCATATTCTATCGTGGTTTTCAAGATAAAGCTTAAATCCTGTCGTTTGCACGCAAACTGAAAGGGTCAGTTTTTTCGATACAAGAAGATATTTTCACCAGAAACTCGACTTGCCAGAAGAAAAGTGATCGAATTAACGAAAACGCCGAAATTTTTGTACGTAAGCTCTCTGTGGATGAGCTACGCATTGCTTCCAAGACCTAGATTTATGACTGCACGAGCAACGCGCTTATCAAACCGATGAGACAGCTGCAAGGCTATGTGTGCGCGGAGAGTTTGGGACTGAAGCCTACTGTTGCTTCATTGCCAGTGTGTTTGGCTAACATACGCAAGTTGGGTGAATATTTAAGGGCTCGTTTTCTGTGTTAGACACAACATTAACGTGACCTAACTGACAATATAGCCAACGAGAGTACAGGTGATGAGTCACTATTAATATGTAATTGGGGAGAAAGTAAAGTGGACGAAAAGATAACTTGCCGCCGGCAGGGACCAGAACTGCAAGGTTTGAAAAACGCGTCCGATGCTCTACCAATTGAGCTACGGCGGCGGTCATCCTCACGTCCATTTAATTGGGTATATCTGCGTATTTAAACCTGAGAGTGTTAGTCAGCGCCGCTCGAAGCCGTGAAGGCGAGTGTGCAACAATGTTTTTCTGGCAGCTGGCATCACGAAACACGTGATGTTCTTACGAACTGGTAGCTGACCAATAATCCCTCGCTTACCACCTGAAGTCGTCATGTCCGCCAAAACCAGACCCTCGGCATGAATGAAAGAAAAAACGGGAATTTTTAGGAGCTCGTTTTTTTTTTTGTTAGAGACAACATTGAGGAAAAATAACAAACAATAAAGCCAAGGAAAGTATAGGAAATGTTATTTGTAGTAATTATGTAAATGTGAAGAAAGCAAAGTGGGCGAAGCGATAACTTGTTGCCGGAAGGGACTGAACCTTCAAACTTCGGCTGATATAAGCGCAATATAAGCGCAGTTATACTCAATTAAGTGAACGGAAGGATGACTGCCACCGTAGCTCAATTGGTAGAGCATCAGACGCGTTATTTGAAGCTTGCAGGTTTGGTCCCTGCCGGCAGCAAGTTATCTTTTGATCTATTTTACTTTCCTCACATTTACGTGATAATTACTACAAATAACATCTCCTATAGTTTCCTTGGCTTTATTGTCTGTTAGTTAAAGCTGTGTCTAACTCATCTGATATTATGTCGAAGAGCGATTTAATCGCGACCTTTCTGGATCACATTTACTCAGTGATTCTTGCCTTCACAGAAAAAATGGCTACATCATTTAGTGGTGTGGAAGCTAACACGGAGCGGATGCCTTTGTAAAAATTGGCCGCGTATCTGCGTGCTTCGCTGCAAATGTCGTCCAAAGACGATAGTCTTCTGCCGGCCGTACTACATGAGTCCTGGTCTCATCCGCGGCGACCCGTGATGCCTCAGACAGCGCCTCCTCTATGTTGAATCGGCCGCATCTGGCTGGCATTGATAAAATAGAGGAGGCGCTGCGTTAGAGTTCCTGTATATGCTACCTTTAGGTAGCAGAGTTGCGCATCTGTTTTCCAAACGCCGCTAGCAACCATGCATTGCGGAGAAGCTGATGCACAGGCCACGCCCGGAAAACATGGCCGCGCCGCCGAAAGCGGTTGCCGTTCACCTAGAATCTATCAAGTCACCGTCTTGGACTCTGTAGCTCGTTAGCTACGAACTGGTGCTTTTATTTGCTTTAGATTCACGTCCTTTAGCTTCGACAGCAAAGTATTTACGTCGATTCAGCACTGTTTTCGAAAAACATACTCAAATAATCAATGCTGTAGGCGTAGCGAGTGGCGATATAGGCGCTCCCGGAATCTCGAAGGACATGTATTACGTGTCAGTCAGTTGTTTTTTATCCTCCATAGCTGGCGCCACTTGACTTGGTGGCGGCGGCGGCGCATGTTATTCGGCACTACGCTAGCCTTTGCGTTATCGGATAGACTTAAAAACGCTTTTGTACTGTCGTGGCACAGTCCCGAGAGCAGGTGTTTCTTCTCTCATCGCCGGTCGTTGGCACGCCAGACATGTCGACTGGACGATCGCCGACACGCTTCGTCGATCGGCGGCAGGCTTAAGCAAGTCGCCTGCATAAACAAAGTGCGGCTTCGCCACATAGCTATGGTTGCTAGCCAGGCAAGATGGCGGACCTATGCGCAACTCTGCTCCCGTAGGGAGCATATACAGGAACTCTACGCTGCGTGAGATATGGACGCCATCTGGCAGTGGCGTCGGGAAACATGAGCTTGTGCAGAACCCAGGGCCACTGCCAGGTTTCAGCACCATCTCGTCGGCAGAGGGCGTTTTCGTGCATAGCGTCACATTTTCAGAGCAGCCTAAGAAACAGTAGGGTCTTTAGAATTACGTATCTAAGTATTTTCTAGTAAAGGAACACACCACCTAATAATTACGTATTGATGTTGCGCCTCAGATATGTGTAATATTTGCTTTTTGATCGACAGTGTTCACAAGTATGAACGCATCTACCAGTTCAAGATCGCTGGGCGTTCAGCAAGTGCTTAAACTTTGGCCGGGTGGCTGAATCGTGTGACAGACAGACAGACAGACAGACAGACAGACAGACAGACAGACAGGCAGACAGACAGACAGACCAAATTTCTGCTTTCAAGTATCCCGTTCAAGTATCACGTTTTACTTCGTGTTATACCGATTCATACGACGGAGGGATCAACCATGTTTTTTACTATCGCACTCACGTACAAAGCACTATACAGTCTCTGTACAGTGCTTTGCCCACTGTACAGTCCATAGCGCGATTTCAAGGTTATCGAGCGAGCGTCGACCAAGGACTACAACAGCGCCACGGCCCGAATATTCTTTAGAGAAGACGGAGGTGTCAGACAAGCTTTTCTCATTCTTTCTGTTGTTCCTTAAGCTGCGATCACTCCCGTATGAGGAAGACGCATTTTCATTTCCTTTTTTATGGTGATACAACACTTATATTTTCTCCATCTGAGAAAGTAAGTTCAAATTAATCACTACAAAACACCAGCTTTACCACTTATTTGATGTATATCAATTTCGCTATCGCCGGCGGACATAAAGCCAACGAACTTTATCGCAGCGAATGGTAAAGCTTAAAAGTGAGAGAAAGGGTACAAAGGGGATTGTTGTAGCTTGGAACAGCCAACCAGAGGGAGAGAAGAAAGTGAAATCTTGATCTTCACTGTTCAAAAATGCACCGCTAGGCCCCTGAGACGCAAGGCCGGTCGACGATCACGTGGTAACCTCCCAATCGCGCTAAACTGTACCACGGGCCGCTCGATGACTGTACTATCGGCGTCAAAGGAAACGCGAACAGCGGTAAGTTGGACATGCCCAGCGCTGCCAAATTGGAGTGCTGCGCGCCTGTCAGTGGTGATGACTAGACGGCGCGCACAATACCGTTCTAATGCTTGCCGCTGTTCGCGTTTCATTTGACGCCGACAATACGTAGGACAGTTTACACCCCCGTAATCGAACTGCGTTGACATCGGGAGCCACAGACCTTGCTCACGGAAGAACGCTGTCGCGTATGAGGCCATCTTATCCTACATTGCCGTTGACACCAAAATGCATTGGCTGTCATGACATTTTTTAAGAAGCACATCCGCTTTTTTTCTTTCGCCTGACACCAGGTGAACTGTGTAGTGACGCCATCATACGAGTACACGAGGCGGATATTCAGCACAAGAATGAGGTTTGACAAAAGAATCGCTGAGCATAGGGAGACTTTATTTCTTAGTGGCTCTTCTGACTGCTGGAGTCCAAGTGGGCCCTCGGCCTTGGTGATGTGTTTGTTTCTTTTGAAATACCTGGACCAAATAGCGCAGGAAGCATAGACAGGACAGAGTTTAAATCTGGTGCATAAGAAGGGTGAAAGACAAGGCGCACGCATCAAGTGAATTCGTCTAGCGCCTTGAGCAGCCCAGTTCGACGTCCGCGAGGCTCTGTACGCTGCGTCCTCGCAGCTTTTCCGGAGTGTGGCACCGAGCGCGCAGCCGGCGGTCTGAGTGGCGCCGAAGGTGACCCAGCTTGCAGTCGCAGTGAAGCCAGTTGTCTGCACCGTTCGGAAAGAGTAAGTTTGCTGTTATTTTATTACTACTTCGAGCCTTCAGTATAGCTCAACCCAGTTACACTCTCTATCAAAGTACAGTATTTCCTTCCACATTCGCGGTGTTCGCGTCAGTGGATATACCACTTATCTATCTAAAATGTGCTAAACAGCAGTTCATTCAGCAGTGGACCAAATGAACACAATGGTACTCTATCTCTGTACACACACACACACATTGATTGTGTATATATATATATATATATATATATATATATATATATATATATATATATATATATATATATATATATATATATATATATATATATATATAACAAATCCTTCTGCTGCTCCAGTGCTCTGTAAATGTTTAAAAATGACGGACGAACGTGCGAAAATATTTTCTTCCAATGTTTCGGCAGGAGGGCCTGCCTTCGTCCAGGCAGGTCCTCCAGCCGAACCGTCGGCAGAAATTAATATTTTCGCAAGTTCGACTGTCATTTTGAAGCGGTTATATAGAGTCACGAAATGAAGGAGCACACTTACGAAAATTGGACGTATTTACTGGTTAACGTTTTGGCCGTGGCACGGGCTTCGTCAGAATAACAATTCTCGCACTATATATATATATATCTTGGGTGAGTTTGCACTTTAATTCTCCAAGCATATTATTCCTGAAAAGGTACACTGGTTATTGCTATGTTCGCTTTGCCGCTTTCCATCAGCAATGGTGAATGCATTGTTTGTCATTCAAATGTTCTCGTATTAAGGTGGGATGAAACTTCGTAAATGAATTCCAAAAATGTGGCTGTGCTGCAGGGCTATGGCTATAAAACTTGCAAGGTAAAGGAGACAACTCGTTCAAATCGATTGCAAAGCAGCTGCGCAGCTCAGTAGACGCACCGTCACGCCCTTCTGACTCGTCTTTACATCAAGACGACAGATGCGTTGGGGGCAGACCACTTGGACTAACGCACCTGGCATCGCTGCAGACGCTACGTTAAGTGTTTCCAACTCAATAGAGTACTGTTATTTCTATAAGTAGATAATGCGTGCTTTCAAGGAAAAAACAAGCGTGTTTGTTTTCAAGTAAAAACAATAATTCATTATATCCTGATGCCAAATCTGCAACACAAATACAGAGCAGTGCGTACCCTGGTGGTTGCATTTGTCCAGGTTTCACTTCCTTCTCATGGTCACGGAAACTTTTTTGCAATAAGATTTACGTACAAACGAATGAAGGAAGTTTTAATTGGAAATAACTTCATATCACTGTTTTACACTAGGAAAACAAGCGTTGCGAATCTCAAGAACTAAAGCCATCCGAAGCAGATCCGAAGCCTGTACTTCCCATCATTCCCATAGTGGTAGAAGCGCTGCTGAAGAGCCCGCCCAGACACTAGCACCAAATTTCCCTCAAGGCATCATAGTATGAAACTCTATGGAGGGCATCGTTCGCGTACGGGAAGGATTGTGCGGTGCGATACGAGCTGATGGTTGTGGTGTTTTCTGGGCATCTGCTAAGTTACCACTGGGTGTGACGTGGTCAATGTACATACGCATCACCTCTTCCTGTCCCCATCATCATCATCACCCTTTTCTTCCCTTTCCCTTTTCCCCTGTGCTGAGTAGCAGGCCAGAGCGCACAAGCTCAGGCCGACCTCTCGGCCTTCTAATAAATTTCGCTCTCTCTCTCTTGAGAAAGCTGAAGTGTCGGCGTGGGACGACGATTTCGAACACATTTTGCGTGCCAGCGGGCGGTTCCGCTATTAAGATAATCTAATAATTGTTGGGTTTAACGTCCCAAAACCATGGTATGATTGTGAGAGGCGCCGTAGTGGCGGGCTCCGGAAATTTTGACCACCTGAGGTTCTTTAACGTGCACCTAAATCTTAGTACACGGGCCTCAAGCATTTTCGCCTCTATCGAAAATGCGGCCGCCGCGGCAGGGATTCGATCCTGCGACCTGCGGGTCAGCACCATGTCCGTTAGACCACCGCGGCGGGTGTGGCGCTATTAAGCGAACAACGAAAAGGCGCGTTTCGTTTACCGAGTAACAATGAGCGGCGCGAGAAATGAAAGTGGGCCCTACCGCTGCTCGACAGTGGTTATTCTCATTTTTTATCGATGAGCACGCGTATGTGCACAAAACATAGTGATGCGTCGGACATCGTCGCTTCCTGCAATTTCAATTTCACCGATTGCAATTTCGACTCCGCCGGCGCCGTGTTTTTCGGGTCAGCAGCCGAGCACAGGAGGCACCGCGCGGCGACAGACCGCTTGCTCAGATAATTGCCTAAACGCAGCGCAGTTTCAACTGTTCATGTTCTAAGACTTCACAGACATCTTAACCCATGCTAATTGCGCAACGGAGACATCGTTTCGGCAAATTATTTATCGCTCACGAAGCACCTCAGTTTTATTTTCTTGGTGTTTGTACAGAAGAAGCCGTTGCAATAATGATTTAACCATTGCCTCTTAAAATACTTCTCACAGTTAACGGAAAATTGAACAGCTGTGCTGGGCGAACAATCTGGCGCTCTGCGCAACCATTCGTTCACGATTTCTTACGGGTGAATGTGGGTGCAACAGCCCAGATGTTTCCCTGTTTTCGCAAGTGGCATCAACGAGGCATTTTTATTGCGTTAGATGATCAAAAATGAGTCTTCAGTCACCCGCTCCGCCGTGCCTCATCATCATATGTTGATTATGGCGCTTGAAACTCAGAATGTTTGTGTTGTTTAGGCTGAAACCGCCGTGAGCTGAACATTTTGTGCGGCTACTCTTTCCGCCCGGGTACTCATTTCAAGACTTACGACGCTCTTAGTCCCCATTTACGCATGTTGCGTGTTAAAAGTAGCTGCATGAAAGTAAGGCGACCGTCGCGGAAGATTTGAATGCCGGAACACCAAGGCACTTCCACACACCACCAAAGCGATTGCACCGTTCGAATGCCCTTTCTTGCACAGCTGCGCCTCTAGCGGCGGCCGTTGGCTTTATATGAAACTGAGGAGGCAGTTTCTTAACCATAAGTAAGAATTTAAATACTTTGGTAATACGGTGCGTGATGGGTTAAGGACCGAAATCTTTTGTCGCGTTTGTGACGAGTGCTAAACAGCTTCGCTGGAGATCCACCTCCACACAGTGGAATGGCTCCTCAATGTTTCATGTTGTTAACTCTGCTGAAAACTGATAAAGTGGTGAAGTTTATACCCATGTTCTAAGAGCAAATTTTTCGAGCCGTGGCGATATATTATTGTTCGAGATAAACAACAGTGGAACACTGGTCGAAATTAGAAGTTTTGCAGAGTATGCTCAGCAACGAAACACTTCACGCAAATTAATACACGTAAACCGCACGTGACATGGCAGGGTCATACATGAGACATGATAACTTTGAAATTAATTAAAAAAAAAAACAGTAGACGATCGATGCGTGCTGTATAAAGTACTGTGATTCATCGTGTTAGAAGATGAAGTACCGTATTAACTCGAATGTAACGCGAGTTTTTTTTTTTCTTTCCAGATTTTTGCTACCTAAAGTCGACCCTCGTGTTAGGATCGAATACAGAAATTCCATTTTTTTTTCTTCCTGGGCGTAATGAAGGGTCACCCCTCGCGTTACAATCGTGGTCGCGTTATGATCGAGTAAATACGACATCGTTGATAATTTTGAAGGAATATAAGCATATGGAAATTACTTGCTGTGTCTAAATTTAAACAGCAAATAATGAGTTGCATAAAAGACAGATGTTAACTCAAGCGTAAGCAAATATTTTCTATGAGTTACCTATTAGGTTATTCTGTGTTGGCAACCAGTAGTATGTGCAACATCTATACTTGGCACCAGAATCACTCCGCTGAATAATGCCCTGAAAATAATGGTTAGAGTTCACTTCCGGCCAAAATGTTTTGTCACGAACGGTTATATGCTCGGGTTTCGCTTCGCTTCGACAACCTGACCAGATCGCAGCATGCGGTTTCTTACATACACCGCAACACCCGCCATGGTGGTCTTGTGGTTATGGTGCTCGACTGCTGTCCCGAAGGTCGCGGGATCGCATTCGGGCCGGGGCGGCCGCATTTCGATGGGGGGCGTAATGCGTGAAGCCCGTGTGCCCAGATTTAGGCGCACGTGAAAGAACCCCAGGTGGTCGAAATTTCCGGAGCACTCTGCTATGGCGTTTCTGAGAATGATATTGTGGTTTTCGGACGTAAAACTCCCCAAGAATAATTATATTACGCTACGCCACAGAAGGTCAAAATAAACGATAGCGAAAGAGAAAAAAAACCGGCACGATTCTAACGGAGGTGGGTCCTTACTTTTATGTTTTCTTTTTCAGCACAACTTCTAATCGGCAGGCAGTGCTTCGTTTCAATGTCAACATGCACGCGCTTAACGACAGTTGCATTGGGACTTACTTCCGAGCAGTACAACAGTGCTGGTGTCGTTCAGTACACCGGCGAGCTCGCGCTCCTCGATGTTGGTGATCTTGTTTCCCTCCAGGTCCAGAAAAGCCAGAGCTGGAAAGCCATCCCCGAAGCCAGCCGGAATGGCGCTCAGGTCATTGTAGCTTGGAGGGAAGAAGAAACGTGTCACCGACATTGGAGTAAAATTCCAATCATCCGAGGAGCATCATCATCCCCAAGAAAACTCACGCGTTGACATGTTTAGTTTCAAAGAGAGTAAGAAATGATAGTGGAAAGTTAGGAGGGGAACTAGGCTGGGCGTGGTTAAGTGACATTTTTTGGGGAAAGGAGGCTAATGGACGAAAACTATAACTACATTTAACAGTATTGACGCGATGAACTGTTCGCCGTTCATTTTGTTCTGCTGCTGCGGGACGTTGGCTATATAATAAGCGTGGGAGAACATGAAGTAATGTGAGCAGAAAAAAGCGTAGTCAGAAACCTTTACAGGCGAGAGCCTTAAATGTCTGTCCGAAAAAACAAAGTCAGCCAACTCACAAGCTGCGTGTAAGCGCGCCAGACACGAATGTACATCGTTCACTTCGCCTTTGCGGCGTTCGCGTGGGTAAAAGATAGACAATACACAAGCCTACTTGGACCTTCCATTGACCTGATGTTAAACTTTTTGCTTATCTGCTGAACTTTATGGTGAACGGCAGCTACTAACAGAGACGCTCCTATTGATTTGACATTTCAAAACTGGGAATGTGTAAAAGCAACACAGCATACTTCATGATACTTCGCAGATCAGGTAATTCTTGCGAGCGCGTATAGAGTTGCCATCCAGTTTGTGTCGGGCCAAACACCGCGTAAATGGACGATACTATATCACGCCAAATCCACATTGCAAGGCACCGACTCTCGCTCAAGAAGGGGACAGTATTACACATTGCAGTGCATCCCTGGACAGTCTCGATCGGAAGGTGACGAGCTTACTGTTGCTGCAGCAAGAGCCGCTAATCCCCATATTTACATGAAAGTACCGTACTGGCGAAGTGACGTCCACTATTTGTTGAGATCGCTCATACGAGAGTGCACAACGACTTTGTGTCCTCAGCCAGACCACGGCCGCTGGAGAAAAAAGGAGGTGCGGCCTGTTGCGTGCCGCCGAAGTGGCGTCTCAGGCCTAGTTCTCCTGCGCCCGCTCTGGCGCCTCAGATCGTTCCACGGAGAAGCACTTCCACATGCATTGGTACGCGCGGCAGTGACTCTAATCAGGCCGTAAATAACGCTTTTGCAGTTGCACATCACAGCTTGAATATTGCAGTCGTTATTAGAAGGGCCCATTACACCACATATCTGAAAAGTTTGCCCTGGGAGTGCCAATCTTTCGTAGAGTGGGTATCAATACTCTCCATGAAGGCTGCCCGCTTGAATCATCTGGAGCGAAAAGTGTCACTGATCCCGTTAATGGGGAGGCAATCGCCGGGCAGATTCCAAGGGCTGACGTATCGGGCCACCGAAGCGCACCACGAAATCACAGACAATTTAAATGTAGATCATTTTAGTGCACCAGCGAAGGCCGGATGCGGTCCGAAAACCGAGTTACAGCCAAGCGTTGACAACACAAACAAAATGTATTCTCAGGTACGGCAGTAAAAGCATCACACAAACTTGCACACTCGGCTGGTATCAATTACAACTCACAACATCACTTAGATGGTGTTTAATAAAACAACGGGAACAAACTTACCGCGCTACAAGTGCAATATCATCCATTAGAAACTATCCAAGAACACTTAAAGGTCTTGAACATTCACCAAACGTGTGACGTACACAATTCTTCGAACGTTTCTCCAATATTTCTCTTCCAGGAAACACTGAAACGAACTCTAGCGCTGATCGTCGTCTCGGCGACACTCTTCAAAACAGAGCTCCCACGGCGTCATCACTCGATTCTTCAAAATCGACTGACTGCACTACACGACTCACCCGAACAACATAACTTGGATGACTTACAAACCCTCCGTCGTACCCTCCGTCACCGCTCGTTTGGATCCTCCCCGGCTTCGCGATCATTCCAAGTTATTGTTCGGCGCACACCACAGCAACAACTAGGGGAAAGGGATTCGTCTCGTCGGTCAGTCTGCTGCGGACGCCCCCAAAAGAGGCCCCACTACGATGTCTCGAATTCTCCCGATCTGCACGGGCGTGAGGCTGCCGCGACGGCGTCTTCGGTGTAGAGGGTAAGGGTGCGCCCTGGGCGCCTTTTGATAGTTGTTTTCTTTTTTTCGTTGCGCGTACCCGTTGACGGGCTCGGTCGACGCGGTGATTTGATGCTGTCGTCTGGAAGCAGCGGCGCGCGCCTGTTTTCGCGCTCGTTTGAGACAAAAAGAAGTAGTGTATTACGAATAGCACGCTTCCCGACACTAGATCGCAGGGGAATACGTGGTAATTCACAGTAGCGTCTCTTATCGCGTTCGAGCTGCTCAGTGGCACAGAACTTGGCGTCATCACACCGCTGGAAAAACTGTCTACCACACACGTGCGCACCAAAGAACCGTACTCAAGCACGGGAAACATGAGGCATGCTGCCCCCATACACGATCACACACCAAAAAAAGCACCAGGAAGCACACGAAAGAGCACACGGACACGCCCAAATCCTGAGGCAACCCCATTGTAACACGAAGTGTCGTCTGCTTTCATGACTGGAGTAGTGGCGCCCTCACTAAAAAAGTCACAGTTTCACCGCAAGGGTGCACTCTAAGCCGCAAAGGACTAAGCAAAGGACTAGAGTTCCTGTATATGCTCCCTACGGGAGCAGAGTTGCGCATAGGTCCGCCATCTTGCCTGGCTAGCAACCATAGCTATGTGGCGAAGCCGCACTTTGTTTTTGCAGGCGACTTGCTTAAGCCTGCCGCCGATCGACGAAGCGTGTCGGCGATCGCCATTCGACATGCCTGGCGTGCCAACGACCGGCGATGAAAGAAGAAACACCTTCTCTCGGGACTGTGCCACGAGAGTACGAAACCGTTTTTTTAGTCAATCCGATAACGCAAAGGCGTAGCGTAGTGCCGAATAACATGCGCCGCCGCCGCCAAGTCAAGTGGCGCCAGCTATGGGGGATAAAAAACAACTGACAAACGCGTAATACATGTCCTTCGAGATTCCGGGAGCGCCCATATCGCCACTCGCTACGCCTACAGCATCGATTATTTCAGTATGGTTTTCGAAAACGGCGCTGAATCGACGTAAATACTTTGCTGTCGAAGCTTAAGGACATGAATCTAAAGCTAATCAAAGCACCAGTTCGTAGCTAACGGGTTACAGAACGCACGACGGTGACTTGATAGATTCTAGGTGGTCGGCAGCCGCTTTCGGCGGCGCAGCCATGTTTTCCGGGCGCAGCCTGTGCATCAGCTTCTCCGCACGGCATGGTTGCTAGCGGCGTTTGGAAAACAGATGCGCAACTCTGCTACCTAAAGGTAGCATATACAGGAACTCTACAAAGGACGAAAATGGGAGTAACTGCTGCATTTCGTCCCCGCAACGAACAGTTAGTCCGCGGGAGGATTAACTGCAAGACGAGGGTGCCGTGTGCAAGATGAGGGAGGGACTGTTAGGCCAGAGGAAGCAACGTTTACTCCAATGGAACTTTCCCGCGTAACGGCGGCCTCGAACGAATGGTCAGCGTGCGCGTAAGGAAATAGTCCGCTAAAGAAATCAACTGTTAACAGTTTGTTTTAGTGAACACGGCCATGACAACTACGGCAACTACGACAGGAGTAAGGTAAATTCGTTTATATGTCATAATAATAAGCAAATGTAAGAAAGCTCCCACACACACACAAAAAAAGTGTGCACGCGCCCAAGCTGTATCCATGCGCGGCGTGGTGTTCTCGTCATAGCGCGGCAAGCTAACCCTCGATGGTGTAGCGGTGTGTTGTGGATGTGTTCTCGTTTCGTGGTTGTGATTGCTGGCGCTTGTGGTGCACTGAATGTTCTTCGCGCTGTGGTAAACGTGGCCCGCTACTGGAATGAAGTGCTACGCCATCGAAATGCTACGCGCCGACTGGATATCGCCTAAAAGGTGAGTGTAAACAAGGCTTCGATCACTCGGCGTGATTTTAGCTGTGTGCTGTCGATGTCTAACGCTGACCGTTTATTTAACATTCACGTTCTTCGCGAACCAAACACTCATGGTTGATGACGTGAGTGCTGTTCCGCCTGCTACAGAACTACAAACATGATGGCTGGGCCGTCGAAAGATGGTAACCTCGGAGAGGGACATTAGCTGCAGCAAGTACAGCTGTTAAATTTTTTTTTCAGCGCTGCACAAATAAGCGTTGTTTATCAGAAGTTTTCGTGGCTTTCTGAAAGAACATTCACGTAAACTGCGCTCAATGTCTTCTATTGCGAGGTAAACAAGTCATTTGGGAAGATTGGCTTATAAAATTGCATGTCTAGCTAAAGGATTAGCACCACTAACACAGGCAGTCGGCGACCGCATCGGCAACTTTTTCTCATTTGTAGCGACGCTAAGAATCATAGTTTTTCACTCTCTCAAATGAAGCACAAGCTTTATTGATAAATAAGTGGGCCCACAAGCGTATCCCTGTGAAAGCTTGAAACGTTAAAATCCAGAACGGGTTTCTTGAGCTTCACAACACATTTTGAACTGTTCGATTGCATTATGACAGGTTCAGTGAAAGAGCAGTTTTCGTCTAATTTTTAGGCATGCGGCATTTCTAACAGACGCCGTGTGACGTAGCTACAAGTGCACGCACACTTCTGCCGGAAATAATGACTGATTCTGCATTTACTTTTTCAGGGAATCGATGAATGAGAGCGTTGCGCCTCCCGAGAAACGTCTTCAACATCTTGCTGCTACGAACACGCCCTCAGCAGCTGTCGATGGTGCTGTTGCACTTCCTGAAGTCGGCTCGACAGCATCCATTCGAATAAAACATTGCACTTTTCATTGCTTCTCCTAGGATGCAGGGAAGCCATCCTATCTTCTGTATTCAACAAAGTTGTTTAATTTATGTGTACGATGCTGCAGAATTGACACGAGTCGTTCAATAAACTTTAAACTTCATTGTTTCGTTAGACGTTCTCGTTTTTCTGACACTAAACAGACATTTTCGCTGAACGATATAACCAACAGCGTTCTGTACACTAAGCAGCAAGCAAGCTTGGCACAGCGACAGGAGCATATATGGGAACGTTTTATATACATACATTCACCAAGCGCGCAAATTCGCTCGAAGCACGCTCGCAGAAAAACCAATCCAGTGCATTTTACATTCTCACCAACGGCAAAACCGAATAGTTGCTTGCGAAACATTGAAGGCTGAAGCCTAATCTAAGGAATCTTGCCACTTTGACGAACATGTCAGAATGCGCACTGTCCAAACGGTGCCTACATATATAACCCCGGTAATTTTCCCTCTGCTGCGTACTGGGGCATGGTGTAGTGGTTAGCGTACGTGGCTGCTGATTCAATGGTCGCGAGTTCGAATCCTGCGTGTTGGTTGTGAATTTTCTGTAGTTTACTTCTGAATTTACTTCTGTGTATTGATTGTATATGTCATGAAATGCATATGTCAACCTCCGAATTCTCGGTAATTGCACCAGAAACTGTAATAAATTGATTTTTTTTATCGAGAAGGAGCAACTGTTAGTCCCATCAGGGGTAACAGTTCGTCCCTACGCAGTTACCAGGCAAAAAGAGGAAGAAATCAGTTACTCCCACAAAGGGGTAACTTTACACCCCAACATTTCGTCCCTCAAAACTACTGAGGACTAACAGATCGTCCCCTCACAGTTACTCCCTAAAGGACGAATCGTTCATCCTTTGGGGAGTAATGGTTGTGGCAACGCAGTTGCCCCCCAAAAGGACGAACCACAGACCCCTTTTCGCTCTTTGCGGCTTAGAGTGTGAAGCAATGAATGCGATAGCAACAAATTATAATGTTGTACGAAGTGAAGCTAGCAGCGAACTCTTTTGGATCCGATCTCACGCAACGCTAGAAAACGCTGGTTTAAGAGAATACGGCTGCGCCAGGGACACTCTGCTCACCACATCCTCTTCGCGTTGAGAGCTCAGCACGTACAAGGGTAACCGGCCGCCCGCTGTCGGCCGCCGAGAAGGGGAGATAACGCGCGCGCTCGCGACGACCGCGCTCGTAAAATCGAAGGTCGCTCGAGGGACCCCCCGTCGCGTCTTTTCACGCTCGCGAACGACGGGCGGGGCTGGTTGAACAGTTGTCGAGATCTTATCGCATGCGCCTCGGAGCGACGGAGACGGGCCGGCTCGTTTGATCACCGCTTCAGCCGCGTTCATAGCTCCCGCTCGCCCGCTATTACCCGCTGGTGGAACGTACGATGCGCAGGGGGCTCTTATCAATTTGGACTTCATACGCGACATGACGGCGACGGCAACGGCGACGGAAAAAACCCGTCGAGACTGTCCATATAATTCCTATCGCAATAAAATGCGGCCGCGACAGCCGAGACACGCTCGCCCATTGACGGCGCCGCGACGCAACAGGCCGCACCTTCTTTTTTATCCAGTGGCCGTGGCCAGACCATCGATAGAGGTGTCTGCGGGAAACAGTTCTTGATATGACTTTTCGCCTCCCGGCTAGAATGAACCGAATCAACACCAGTTTGCGACGCCCGATTTGCGTGGGCGTTCTATCCACTCGCCGCTAGGCACATCTCATCCGCCAAGCGGACAGCCCGAACTGTGAACGCTGCCAAGTCTGTCAAAGAACAGCACATCTATTTTATGACTGCCCACTTTACGTGTCGCAACGAAAAACGCTCGCTTAAACGCTGGCAGGAATCGGTGTGGCAACGCTATGTGAAAGTGGTATTTTGTCAGCAACGTGTGATCAGCCAAAGCCAACAACGGCTATCAGGGCTGTTGTAGGTGTTCTAAGAGCGCAGGACGGGGCACCATACTAGCGAAACCACAATGTTACGCGGTTATTGTATATACGCATAACTTCTTCCTCTCACCACCAGAACCCCCCTTTTTTGCCCATTTGTATTTTTACAGCCAAAGCTGTTATGACATCACAACAAGGGCCTATTTTGGCACCGTAGTTGTCCGCCGCCGCCGCCGGTGTCCGTAACCACTATTGCGCGAAATAAGACAAAAAAGTCTAACTAAATAAAAAAATACCGAGGATAGAATAGGATTACAATTCCGGCCCTCTGCCTGGCAGCCCAGTATTCTACCGCTGAGCTACACCGGTGCTTGAAACTCCGTTGCAAACTGACCCTATGCAGGCTTCGTGTTGGGCAAGCAATCGCGTTAACATGTGTAATAAAGCGTTTTAGCACAGTAAAGTAACAACCTGGCGTCACACAATGCGAATTGCGTAACGAGTGGGTCGTTGAATGCTCCAGCCCATTACAAAAGCCTCATCGTAATTCCTCATCGTCGTCAGCCACAGGATCAACAAAGTGCACATAATGCCTTACAAGTGTGTAGCCGGTATCCCGCTTCTCCGAAGAATGAGGAATAATGGCATAGTGGACGCTTCCCTACTGAACAAAAATTATAATGATTTATGGCGTAGTGAGTACCATGCAAGTGCGCTTGTAGTAGTTGCCCCAAGCGTGTTTAAAAAAGGCTCTAGAAAGGCCGCTTCTCCAGCTTTCGCTGTGACTGTGCTGCGCGTTCCGCGCAGGCCTGGCGGTCTTTTTCCTGTGCAGTGTAGCAGGCTAGCGCGCATGAGCTCAGGCCGACCTCTCTGCCTTCCGATAAATAATCTCTCTCTCTCGCCCTGATGTTGGCGTGTGCACTTGGGCTGTGAATCAAATGGGAAATATCATTGGAAATGAATGTGAGAGATAGGCACTGTGGTGATTGAAGTTCAGGAGATCCGCAGAATATTCACGAGTAGATTAACAGAAGGTTCAAGTAGCATTGGGAAGACAAAAAAGAAGCAAAGAAAAAGATGCGTTAGGAAAAAAACAATACAAATAAAAAAATGTCTAATAAGGATATCATAAACACCAGAAAGTAATTAGGAATGACCAATACCACACGTAA
Source organism: Rhipicephalus appendiculatus (assembly GCA_030522465.1). Classification (NCBI taxonomy): domain Eukaryota; kingdom Metazoa; phylum Arthropoda; class Arachnida; order Ixodida; family Ixodidae; genus Rhipicephalus; species Rhipicephalus appendiculatus. The sequence goes on along the minus strand of JALIZH010020883.1, from coordinate 5,893 downwards.
AACAAACAGACTAAAATGACTAGAAATTCAACACTCCCTTCGTTCAACCTCAAATAAACGTTGTCTGCCAAATCTGTCTTGCTTTATGCAATAAAGAGAGCTTCTTTGCACCTTCTACTTGTTAAGTAGGCTTTCTGACGCCCAGTAGCTGTGGGCGTACTTACTCGAGGTCGATGCTTCGCAATTTGAGCGCTGGTGTGGGTAGCATGCTCCGGGAGAAGAGCGGGAGCTTGGAATCCCGTATCACGACGTACTCGAGGTCTGGCAGCTCTGCGAGCCAACCGTCCTCGACGCTTTCGACGCTCGAGTGGAGCACGCTGACGCCCCGCACAGTGCGCGGTAGGAGGCCGAAGTCTCGGCCAAGCCTGAGGCCGCTCATCTTGACCAGCCCGAGGGTCTTGAGACGCGGTAGCTTCCGTAGGGTCTCCCAGCTGGCCGGAAGCGTGCTGTCGTAACTGTACAGAAAACAAGCCGTTCAACATCGCCATAGCTGGCTCTTGGCTCTCTAGGGAATATCGGGTAGTCATGCATAAAAGTTGGGATTTCTCGCTAAACGTACGGAAGTCCTTATTTCTGAAAACGTTTCAGACGGTTCAAGTAGGTATACGGAGTTGCTTGAAGTAGGTTTTGTCGTGTTTCTCCTAGCAAGATTTTACTGATCCATCAAGATCGCGAGCTGGTGTATTATTGCTCTCTGAGTCTGATACATGCATCTGTAAGCAACTCGTTTCAGCGCTAAGGCGTAGGCGACGTTATCGGCTCCAAAACATGTAAGGAAGAAAATATTGAAAATGCCGCCATATTTAGCGATTATTTGAGTGTTGTAAGATCTCTGAAGTCGTTTCGGAAAACCAGAAACTGAGTATTAAATTACCTTGATTTCCTCCGACGTAGCGTGTCAAGATAGCATATCACCATGATGGGTGCCTGGGCACAGAGCTATTCATGGTAATCTGCTTGCAGATGAAACTGCCAGCGCGACATTCACAACAGTCAACTTCTCTATGGCTATCCCTTTGTAGACTTGAAGTGCTCCAGTAAGGAAGAACTTAGCAGCTACTGCCAGCCCCAAGCGACAAACAGAACTCGGCCTAAGGTAGGCTCGACATCAAGACCACACCAAAATTAGACGACCCGACCTCGGCTGTTGAACGTAAGCGGGCCGTAAACGGGTAAACCGGCTGTTGAAAGTAAATAGGCAGCGGAAACTTTTACATATCTTCAGCGGTAATTCGTTGCGACCCGTTTGTGCTTATACTGATGTACTTTTGCTAGCGTTTTAGGAGGATTTGACAGAGTTCAGCAACAGGCGGAAGCACAAAAATATTGACCGGTGAACTCGCAATCTCCAAGGCTATGCTTTGCAGAAGTGCGAGTGCCAATATTGGCATAGCCCTCGTTGTTGTACGGTTAATCAGCGCCAGGATCACGGACAAAGGTAATTGAGCAATGGCTTTCTTTTCGCATATCTCTGCATCGCATTCAGGCAAGGCACAGCCATGCATAAACATTTAGGGCCACGAACTAGTTAGGATTGTTTGCGTGGGACCGACGAAAACAGATGAATTCCCAGCTCTTTCTAGGACCAAAAGCTCCTCACTGAAGCGTGGGAGATTGCGATATCCAAGCCGGACTTAGTCGACCAGCGTAATAATAATATCTGGGGTTTTACGTCCCAAAACCACGATATGATTATGAGGGATGCCCTAGTGGAGGGCTTACGAAATTTTGACCATCTGGTCTTCTTTAACGTGCACTGACATCGCACAGTACACGGTCCTCTACCATTTCACCGCCCCTGAAATGCGACCGCCGTGGCCGGGATCGCACCCGCGACCTTCGGGTAAGCAGCCGAGCACCCTAACCACTGATCTACCGTGGCGGACAGTCGAACAGCGTCAACTCGTTATCCGGGCCCAGCGGGCGGTCCAGGTCAGAGCGTTACTGAAGTAAGGGACTCTCCCGCATTCACTAACTAGCCATTCTTCCATAAACGTTTTCTTTCTCTCGGCAAACTAGGCAAGTAACACCGCCAAGTGTAACATCGCAAGCTCATTGCTGAAATATGGGACTTTTCTGAATGATTCGAGTACCAACAACGCTGCGTTCAGCGCAAAATCAGTTTTAAATGGCAGAATGCCCTTGCCTGCGACGCGTTATCGGTAGCAATCGACATAAAAATCTGCGGTCCAAAGTCGTGCGGCCTGATTTATTTCGTCAGACTATTATTCACACGCCAGCGTGACCCTCATTAAAAGACCTCTCGAACTTCCCCGTTTAGCAGTAAGATGCAGAATCTCACGGCACAACCTATACCATAGATTATATTATAACGTTTCTCACTTGCATGGCACAGCCGCCCAAATCTTTAACTATCGTACGCAGCGGCACCTTTTCTGTCTCTCAGCGACGTATGATGGAACGAAGTTGCCAAAAATTGTTTTTTCGGCTTGTGCTTTGTGGACATGCACTTGTCCTAAGCTTTTTCGAAACTTAATTCAGTTACACGGGGAAGATATACAGGATAAACTGCAGCTCGTGTACGATAGTTAAGGATTTGGGCGACTGTACACTGTTACTTCAACCCGCTCGAACTTCTTGTCGCCTGTACAACTCCAAAACCGTTCAACGCCTTCATGGTTCATGGTTCGACCATCGCATTTAATAATATGTTATTTCTTCCTGCAGCCATAAAAGCCTGGAATTGCCTTTCCCAAACAGTTGTTCGAGAGAGATATCCAGAAAAATTCAGGGAACCTTCAATTACGCTCTTTGCTACATAAATCAAACTGCACTTTTTGTTTCCTTACCCATTTTTCTATTATATTGGCGTTGCATAGTTAAAACTTGTCTTAACTTATACTATGTACACTACTTAGACCAGTGTATCAACGTCCGAATTAGTGTCAGGCTCTTACTGCATAAGCTTCCCTTCGTCCGTAATCTTTCGTTTTGTTTTATAAAAAATTATTTTCTCCATCCCATCTTTGTGTTCTGCCCCTTTTGTTTTTGCGAACGTAGATGGTAAAACATTCTTTCTCTTGTGTGATCTGTACTTATTACGTAGTTGTTTCTATAACACTCACTCACCTCAACATTGGCTCCATTATATTAATTATAAGTCCATTATTTTTCATCAAGAAGATGAGGGAGGCTGGGAGAAAAAGCTGAAAAGCAGCTTGACTAGCTCCGGCCCCCCCGAATCTACACTTTGGCGCGTTTGCAACAAACTATGCTGCAGATAATCAAGAAACAAGAAAAGAGCTATGCAGCGGCACAATAATACACAGCAACACGATAATGAACTGTGTAAATAAACCGGGCAAATAAACAGCAAGAAAATAAAAGTAAAATGAAAGAGAAACACAATTATCAGTAACAGTGCAATGTATTTTCATTGGAAATATAAAGTAACATCACATCTCAACACCTTGCATTACAAAAAAAAAATGAACACTCGGAACTAGATAATCTAGTGTGGACATTCAATAGCTGAAAAAACGCAAAAAAAAAAGCAAGGCAATATGCTTTTGATTAATGAAGAAGCATATGCTTAAAGGACATTACATAATGTGTCAAAACACGCATCAAAGCATGAGTGGAGGATAACTGCTAAGCTAATAAAACAAAAACAGTCGTCAAACATTTGAGAAACAAGTAGGCAGTTTTTTGTTGATGCTCTTTCTGGTGCAATGTTTTTGCGACTACATACGTTTAACAGCTCTGGAAGGTTATGCTTTAACATTTGTGTCCCGTAAATGGTGTGACATAATGGTACTTTCCAAGTCTCTGGCTGGCGAACTGAATATGTCTATATCCTCCTTTCTAAGCAGAGCTAGGAAATGGCCGTTAATTTTTATTTCCGATTTGTGTGTCGTGGAGAGGCGGTAAGAATTCAGACACGGAATTTGTAAAATATGATGCTTACGCCAAAGCAACAATGAGGGATGATCGAAAGCCCCGTTATATATGTGCCTTAACAGTTTTTTCTGAAGTGAGTGTAGTATTCGTAAGTTCGTGAAAGTAGTTGATCCCCGTACAAGATGACAGCAGGTTACGTGTTAGTAAAACAGGGAGTTAAGTTTAACATACGTGGGTATAGTTTGTCTGTTAAGATAAGTTATCCCTACAATGCTAGATAATTTTTGTGCTACGGAACTAACACGGTCGTCTCAAGACATTGTTTCCGAAAATATTACGCTAAGTATCTTAAATGCTTTAACTGTGACTTAATTACACCATTATATACTAAAACTGCATCGGTGACCACATCCCTGTTTTTTGGCCGGAAAACTATAGCTTTGGTTGTGGTAGTATTAATCTTGAATGCCTTGTAATCGATCCACTTACCCAGCTGCGTTAATATTTCGTTTGCCTTATCGATTATGTCAGATGATACTGTACCGGAGAAAAGCAAAGTCGTGTATCTGCGTAAATTACAGATTTGGTGGTTTGGTCAATATTGAGAATGTCATTTATAGCGCTGTGTCCCGTGTGCTCTGTCGTCTCTTGTGTAATTTTTGCGCTACTGTTCCGAGTCATTTATACACAAATGCAAGAGAAATTGACCAAGGATACTTCCTTGTGGAACGCCGGACAAAATTGGTTTTATGTCGGTAGAGTGGCCATTTATGTTAACAAATTGGTGCCATTATGCAATTCAAATACCGTTAAAGCGCCCACCCGACTTACTGGACTTTTGGAGCTTGTAAAGGGCCCCTCACCAGGTTTGACAATTTTGAGATGACGAGCGCAATTCATACACTGAGCGTTCACGCTCACGTCTGCCAAAATTTGCAACGCTACGCGCCGCGGAAATGGGTCAAATTTCAAGCTGAACGCTGCTTGCCCTTCCTTTCGCGTGCTCGCGCCTAGAGAATGAGGGGATGACGTACACGTTGGAATGGCCCTACGTAGACGGTAGTGCAGTGACGTAGACAAAAGTAGCACGTGACACCATAGGTCGGCAAAACATATGGAGCTCACTCAGACTCACTCATGAAATATAGTTTGCCCTTGGGACTCACTCGGACTCAGATTCACCGAACTTTTCCTCAACCAGACTCACTCGGACTCAGATTCACTAAAATGTTTCCCAGGCGGACTCACTCGGGCTCAGACTCACGAAAATTTTTTCCAGCCGGACTCACTCAGACTCAGACTCACAGCTCTATCTGAGTCTGAGTGAGCCGACTCATGAGTCCGTTAGCGTACAATGGGCTTCTTTGAACTTGGTGTCAATGGTCTTCAAAACCAATATCTCGCGTAATCGGTGCCCTACTTGGCGCCTTTTGACCTCGTACTACCTTCAAATATGAGATATCAGTGGTTGCAATCTAGTAAGCACCTTTTTTATTCAAAGATATATTACTCACATGAAAGATTTTTATAGAGAATCGCCGAGAAACAGTTTTGAGGGTGGGAGGGAGGTCACGGCACCCCCCCCCCCCTCCTAAGTAACTCACGCCTCTGATCAATAAATATTGAGCTGGCGTATGAACGCTGGTGCTTTGAAGCATGCGTGAGGCGGCCTGAGTGTATACACTTGAGCCTTCATAAGGCTGGCAGTAAAGCTGAAGTTGGGTAAGTAGAACCATAGATCAGCAAAAAAGTGTAGAGCTCACTCAGACTCACTCATAAAATACATTTTGCACTTAGGGCTCACTCGGACTCAGACTCGCCAAAATTTTCCTCAACCGGACTCACTCGCACTCGAACTCACTAAAATTTTTTTCAACCGGACTCACTCGGACTCAGACTCACCAAAATATTACTCACCCGGACTCACTCAGACTCAGACTCACGGCTCGATCTGAGTCTGAGGGAGTATGAGTGAGTCGACTCATGAGTGAGTTTGCCGACCTATGCGTGACACTGCGATAATTATTTGACA
>JALIZH010020881.1:0-51964 GCA_030522465.1 Rhipicephalus appendiculatus | reverse complement strand
TTACAGCGGCCCGCATCTACAACCACATCAAGAGCATACCATGTTTTCAAAACACAGGACCGTTCTTTTGGACCGACTCCCCACATTGCCATTCACTGGATGTCACAAGATCCAATATATCGCGACGCATACGTCAGAAACCCGAGTCGCAGAAATAGAGCAGCACACAGCGGGACACATGTTGCAGTATTGCAAAAGCAAGGAAAATCCGGCTGATCTGCTTACAAGAGGTGTCACTGTGGTCACGCTTATGCGTTAATCTCTGTGGTGGAGAGGTCCTCCATGGCTCTCTCGTCCTGAGCACACCTGGGAACCTGACACAAGAGGTACAAAGCCCTGTAATACCCACTGAAGAATTAGTACCCGAGGCTGCTTGTGTCGTTCACCCCTTTCACAACAAGCGTTACTCAAAGTCACCGACTTCAGCCGGTACTCGCGCCTTCTTTTGAGTAACTGCGTGGATATACCGTTTCATGGACAACACATCAACAAGGCGAACATCCACAGTCGGACCGCTAAGTGTCCGAGAAATCGCACGAGCTGAACGTTACTGGATCAAGCAATTCCAGCATTCGCACTTTCCGCATGAGCTTGCGGCGCTGTCGGTTGGAAAACCTCTACCTACTTCATCGCACCTCCTACTCTTGCGTCCATTCATCGATGACGACGGGATTTTAAGAGTGGGAGGGCGTCTCCAACTTTTACAAGGCTGCATGTCAGTTCGTCACCCTGCCATACTCCCTCCTCACGATGCTGTCACTGAGCTACTGATTCAGTCCACTCATGAGAGAATGCTTCACTAAGCGTCGAGCTCACTCTCATCGAGTTGTGAGAGCGTTTTTTGGGTACGAAAAGGTCGAAAAGCCGTAAAGTCCGCATTGAGAGGTTGTTTGATGTGCCGACGGCGCAAAATTACACCAGAAACAGCACCTTCAGCACCGTTACCACGAGACGGAATCACCGAAGCCCATTTGCGGTCGTCGGCGTTGCCTTTTGTGGTCCACTTTACTGTCATACAGCAAATAAGGTTGGCTCTAAGGCCTACATAGCCATCTTTTCATGCGCTGTAACACGCGCTCTACACCTTGAACTCACTACGGGCACGACTGCAACCAGTTTTATTGCCGCCTTTCGACGTTTTATCGCCCGTCGTGGAATACCGTCTATCATCTACTCGGACAACGCCCCTGGCATTCTATCACAGCGCGAAACAACTCGGAAATCCATCCACTTTGGCAGATTTCTGCAGTAACCTTCGCATCGAGTGGAAGTTCAGCGTCGAGCGAGCCCATTGGTGGGGCGGATGGTGGGAGCGACTCGTGGGCATCACCAAGAATACGTTGAAACGTGCGCTGGGTCGCAGTCATCTGTCCTTCGAAGACATAAGGACGGTTCTCTGCGAGGTGGAAGCGAGCATCAACAGCCGCCCGCTGACTTATCTACCTAATGATCCCGAGGACCCAAGCCAACTCACACCTTCGCACTTCCTGCTTGGCAAACGCGCGACATGCTTGCCGCAACATTTCGGCGCGGCTACACCTCAGTCAACGAGCGCGACATCGACAAGCGCTGACGTATCATCTCTGGAAACGCTGGCGAAAGGAGTACTTGTTGCTTCTGCGTTCGGCCCACGAAGTGGCACCCAAGGCACCACCGCGACTTCAGGTCGGCGACGTTGTCCTGGTGCACGACTCACCGCCAATAATGTGGAAGATGGCTCGCGTAACCGAACTGCTTCCCGGCCGCGACAACATCGCACGAGCGTGCTGGCTGAGGTTGGCGTCCGGTTCAATCATTAGGCGTCCGGTGCAAAAACTGTACCTTTTCGAAGCAGGCAGTACTTCATAAGTTTCTGCGGCCGCGGGAGTGTGTTAGAAACAAAGGAGGAAGAAGGGGCGGCGGGCACGAGCGACAGCCACGGGCGCTGGCTGGCTGGCTCACTCAGTTGTTCTGTTGACCTTGGATGTAGCCAGACTCTGGGTGTCCTTGCTCGTTTCTTACATACAGAATACAGATGTTGCACACGCCGTACTGTCGGCTAAGAGCGTCATTGCAGTGGCTGGCTCTATTGCAACCTACGGGAGCATACAACACCACATGCACCAGGTGTTAACAGCGCCTACTCGGATGATGACCCTTCCCGCTAATTGAGCAGGGAGGTGCTAAGGGGCGGCTGACCCTTTAAGGCATCCAGCTGCCCGCGTGTGTGACCCATTACCCTGTGGCCTTCAGGTGCCAAGGAAGCAACCGTTGGTACCACAAGTGGAGAGTGCGGTGACCCCTGTCCCAACTGAAGACGTTGACCCGGGGCGCGGGTGTGGGCGTAGCACTTATTAGGGCTGTATGTGACGTGATTGGAACTATTAGCAATACCTCTATGTATGGATCTGGTGAAAAGAGCCGCTTTATAATGAGCTTCCGCGGGCTCACTCGGCACGAAATGATCGTTTTTGTAAACTATGTGGATAAACTGAACGTTACGTTTCCCTTCAGTCCTTTCGCGCTGCTTCTGCATCTTCCTCTGGAGTCTCCGGTGCCAGCAGCGGGCGGTCGCAAAGGGCGCGGCTACGTTTGCCACGACGTGATGCCACGGGATTCAGTGCATCCACCAGCGAAAAGGAATAACGACGGCAGGAGCTTTTCGCAGCGCCAAGGCAAACGCATTTGCGGTGAGCTCATCGCTAAATCCTTTGCTCAGAAATAGTGCTGATCACTTCGGTGACAGGGAGCAACTCAACTTTTAAATTGCGTTATGATATGGTGTTGCTAGCTGAGGCTGGAGGCGAGCCTGGTGCACAGCCTCGGGGTGGAGTGCCCAATAGAAGCTCGTTGAGCAGCAATTGTCAGAGCCGAATAGTCAGTCCAGCAGTTACAACATAACCCCCCCCCTCCCAAAAAAAAGCGACATTCGCTTAGCCGACACTAATGAAACAGGAGAAGCGGCGGGAGCTGTAGTGGGCGTAGTGATGAGTTGTGGGAGTAGTGAGCGTGGTGGGAGGAGTAGTACGTATCGGTAGAGGGATAACCCACTTTCTGTGGGTTAATTCCACTAGAATCTACGATGGTCCCCGGACATGAAAGCGTCGATCAAGAAGCCTGCCTGTTAAAAATTGCTTGAAAGTCATTTCGCCAGCGCGAACACCGCAGCACATAGGCAGACCTGCTGCTTGAGCTTATTTTGCCCATGCAAAAATAGTAGAGCTATTGCAGCCACATGCAGTTGCTTAACAGGTACACTTACATACCGTAGTAATAATGAGTAAGTGTAAGCTGCAATCATGAGCAAAACGTCAACGCGCATAAGTGAAACTCACCTTGTTGCTATAAGTGGTTATTGCATTATTTGGAGTGTTAGTAACGCTCGGCGCACATCGCTCCACATTGTTTAACAAGCTTCCAGATTTTTGGAGACCGTTGTGTCAACTTTACGCACAGGACACGAACAGTCAAGTTTATTGGAGAGCCTACGCCAGCACAAGCGATGAGGCTCGAATGTTTGATGGCGCATGTATAAGTACCGAGATCAGATTACTCGAGGGTTGACGCCTGTGCACGTCGCTCTCAGTTGATGAGTGAATCACCTGCACGTTGTCTCCATTTTCCGGACAGAAGTTCGTCCAAATAAAAAGTTACCTACAACAATCCGACCGCCTCCATCCTCAACCTTACGACCATGTGAGAATATCGAACGGTACGTCACAATTTATTCGCGGCTAGATCACCGGAAATAATTTCGTGATGATTTTGAAGGCTTCACAAACAAACCTAGTTGAAATAGGCATGTATAAGCCGGCCCGCATTCCATACAGGGAGCTTCTATCACGCATGTTTCGCTTGCCCGAGGGAGAGAGACCACACATGAGATGGAGTGATGGTATCGTGACCGCAAACATGTACACCACGACTCAGTATCACTGTCCTATTGAGGAAAGACGCCGTCTTCGCCCGAGTTTCAATCGCTCTAACACTACTACCAGAGAGATGCATAATGATATGTAAATCTTATATCGGTCTCTCGTAGAAAAGGAACGCCCAGTAGACCGAGGACCACAAACGCCGCCGCAATATCACGAGCCGTGGATAGACAGCATTCAGTGCAGGGCCTCCGGCATCTTAGCGACACCAAACACAACGGTTTCTTGTATGCAATGCGCGCAATTTCTAAATAGAAGGAAAACAGATTCACGTACATCCAAGACCGGGTAGCAAGGGGCGACCACACCGCGCTCAACCACCGGCGAATCTGTAGGAAATACGCTTAGCGCGTCTGAATTGTGCGAAGGGCTAGTAGGAAGTGGCGACCAAGCGACGCTCAGTAGGCGGCGAATAAACTAACCGTTGACACAGTCAGCGCGTCTTAATGGGAAGAGAAAGCAGCAATTACCCTCCACGCCACATAGAAACATCGGCGAATCTATCGGAAGTGCGTAGCGCGTCTAAACCGTGCAAGCAGTAACCGGCGACCAAACGACATTCAACCACCGCCAAGGTTTCCGAAACGCACGAGCGCGTCCGCCACCGGCGAAGAACGAGCACCGACTGGTGGTGGTGGTTGTGGTTCGAAGCAGGGTTGCCAGGTACTCGCAGAGCAACCCGCCAACTTACGGCCCCTCACTAGCCCAAAAATATCCAAACGTACACCATCAAAATAGCCCAAAATAGCCAAAGGCAATAAATCGATATAAAATGTGTTTATTTATCATTTATTCACACATAGTGAGTTTATAAATGAAGAAAATGAATATACTATATATTAACGAAACGATCAAGCATGTAAAACAACTGCAAACAGGAAAAACAAATGAAGAAAGACTCCTATAGTCGGTGACAACCTAAGAATAAATATAAGCTCCAACCCTCGAGGCCGCATTGCTCATATTTTGCATGCCTCCGCGCTACAAACGAAGTAGTTCCTAAACAATGACATTAATTTTCATGCATATAAACCTTACTTTCTAATACTGCACTGATATTTAAATAAAGAAAGCAAAGCTAGATAAAAAAACTTGTGAACGCACGGCGTTCGGTGTCAGCTCAACAATATATCAGTTGTTTAAATCGCACCCTCCGCCGCGGTCATCTCAGAGTCTACGAAAAAGTAATGTGCGTCTCGAAGGCGACGTTTCTGCGCAGCGCCTATTATGGTATTAAAACAAAGAATGCCACATTTAACGTATTAATTAATATAAAGGAACCATTTCTTTACGGTTTCTCAAAACGACGCAGGGACATTAATAAATTTTAATAAGGTCGCTCTCATTTTTTTTTCTTTTTTACGAAAATTTCGCCGCCGGTTTTCTTCATTATCTGCAGTAACTATGGCAACAACGACTCAAAGCGAAGAATAGCGAAGTGTTCTGAGATTGCCTTCGCGAATTTCGATTCTTGTGTTGCCGTGAATACCATATTTGCGTCTGGAGTTGCCGTGGTTGTCGTCGTGTTTGTGGTGAACGACAAGGCTTCATTTGACGTCGCTTCAACGAAATAAAAGCGCGTGCTCTCATGGTGCTTAACTGTGCGGGTCATTGGATACGTTGCCGTTAAGTTCACGCCAAGGTGATGTACACGGCTGAAGTGGCAGTGACTAAAAGCTTTACGTGAGATTGTGTCTGGCTTCGACAACTTGTACTGGCGCTGCCACGACACCTTCTGCCATTGAACGTTAATCTTTTTCATTTATTTATTATTTATTTATTACATACCTGCATCGCCCCAGTGGGCATTACAGCAGGGGGACCAGTTTTACCTTCTATGTATATGTGTCTCTGCGCAAAGGTGTGTGCGTGTGCGTGTTTGTGCGTGCGTGTGTGTTTATTGCGAAGAGGCTGTCTTCGATTGCCGTGAGACAAACAGGAAAAGGAGATACGCTTATAAAAGATACCGTTTATTTTTTATTTGCCAACGTGTCAATCGGAGACCGATCTTTATCAAGGCAAAATTTACGAAGCTTCGATGCCCTTTTATAGCATGGTCCTCCAAGCAGGGAGAGACAGAAAAAAGGAGAACAGAGAAAATAAAAATAGAAAATGTAAAAATAAAAAATTGAGTAGCCAAAAGACCATACAAAAAAAGACGTGCATCACAAGAAGGGCAAGCATTTAAAAGAAACTACAGACTATAAGCGTCACGAGAGTCCACTGCAGTTTAAGATAAACAAATTATCACTGATTAATATATGCACACAATACACACAAAATACAGAAAACGCAAGTTAGACAAAAGCAGAATTCTAATGCGATATCGTGAAGTATGGTGCAACGCCATCATAAACAAAGGGTGTTTTTTTTTTTTTACTGAATGATAGTTTTAGCGGAATTACTTCAGTTGCGATTGCGATCTGTGCAATCGAAAGTTCCGGCGTCACAGCGACATTTGTAACACGCATCATTTCGCTCTTCGTAGAGAACGATTACCTCGCACGGTGTTTTTCATGCAAAGCGTTCGTGCATCGAGCATGAGAAGACTTACGCGACGGGCACTTCAACCTAGCACATCATTCTGGGCTGGCGGCACACGTCACATAATCACACATGCACCGGATGACCACAATTATCTCCTTATAATGCACACACCAAAGCATGTTCTCCACACCTGGTTTGTTTACTTTCGCACTGCGTTGCGCTAACGGGTTTTGATGGTAGCTCCTTCTCTTTCGCTTCGTCCGCACATACTCCATGCATAGAGACGCACAGCACCGCGTATTGCGCAATAGATCACCAAGATTCCCACGTTGCGAGCTCGAAGTAACACACGCACGCACATGTGGCAACGCTAATGCTATGGCTTTTGCAGACGGTAATCGAGCACAGACGCGCACATTCCGACTCACAGCACACGAGTGAACGCGTTCACTTGGTGCATCCGAACGATGGAAGGAACACACGCCGTGATGCAACTTGACGCTGCCGAAACGACGGAACGCGATAGAGCGTCCGAGCTGCTAGCTGCCGCTTCGGTGCACTTCAAACGCGGCAAAGTCACACGCTTCTACTGCATCGAATGACGACCGGCGACGATGATGCTGCGTACGAGCGGATAACACTAGGAAAGAGATTCTTCTGGAAGAAAAACACCACAGAAAATTCGAATCAACGGCTCTCGGTCTCGGTGCTGCGGTACCTCGCCTCCCGTCGCGGACGGCGCCATGTTGCGCTTTTCATTGGTTCGTCTTAACCGTTACGTCATGATAAAGAGCGGCCATAGTTGGACGCGCATGATACAAATGGACAGCGGTACAGTTTACTTTTTATTCTTAGCTTGTCACCGACTATAGGTTTCAGAACCAGTGGCTGAGCTTGGGTACATCGCTGAGGTGTTAAAACGTTCCAAAAATACGTCAGATGGCACGAACTCCTTGCAGCACTGTGTCTCGCTCCCCAAATTGAATTTGACGAACAAGATACTTTCAAGCGTTTCCAAATTCATCCGGTTTCCGAGATCCGTTTTCGTGAAGGTGACGTGGCTAAACACTCGCTCTACAGAGGCATTGGACAAAGGCAGCGTTAGAAGAGACAGGGCCAGTATGCGAGAGCGAAGGAAACATAGGGGTACCAGTACTGTTTTGTGCAATGTAAACATTTTTCCAGAACTCCGTAACGGAGTCTTCACGAAGCTGACTCAACCTGCATTGAAGAAGGTCGTACTCACATTTAATGGCGGCTACATCAGATGGCTTGATATAGCGCTCAAAAGCCTTGTATAGGAACTGGAACGCGAACTTGCTAACGCTGCTGTGGTGCAAAAGGTGCAGGTCACTAAGCAATTGCAAGTTTGACGGCAAACGCTTCACGACGCTCCTTATGCATGCAACCAAAAAGGTTCGGCACCGTTCGAGGAGAGCACTTTTCTCCTCCTCATTAAGAGAAGACTTCTCAAGTGGGTGCGAAAAGCGGTTCCCATGTGACATGCCCGAACGTGCAGCAAATGATCCTCCCAATTGGCATCGGACAATGCATAGTGCCACGTGTGCAAACACTTCGTCTAAGCGCAAACGAAATTACCATCGCTTGTGCCCTACACAAATGTTCCAACATGTGCGCATGCCTCTAAGTGTGCACGTCTTCGGCTACAAAGGTCTCTATCGGAAGACAGTGCGACCATTGAGGGTCGTTTAATTACAAGCAGTAACCTTACAAGCAGTGACGCGCACATAGCAGTAACGCACGTATTGCTTTTTTTGCTTATATCGCTCTGCACGGTCAGAAAGAAGGCGCGCGAAATTTCTACTGATGCGCATTTACAACGATTTTGAAGCAAAAGAGCCACTAAAGGGAAGAAAAGGCAACAAAAAAATTAACGTCTGAAGCGAAGGCTAGAAATAGCCCAATTGTAGCCAAATAGCCCAAGACGAAAATGCACCGCCAACTCGAAAAAGTAGTAGCCCAATTTGGCTATTTATAGCCCAACCTGGCAACCCTGGTTTGAAGAAGGAAAAGGCGCCTAATTTCTGCAGCCCGGTCGGAAGCACGGCGCAGCGCCTACCGACTGACGCAACGTCGTACTGAGGAGCGCTCAAACGCCCTTCTCCTCAATCCGCCCCCCCGCGACACGAGAACGACGAGGCGCATTGGAATGGTGGCGACACCGCTCGGCTCGCTTGGTAAACAACAAGAAAAGAAGAGAGGATTTATCTCTGCCAAGTTCTACGTCCGCCCGCCCGGGTCAATGGCGGCATCGTTTGATTTGCCTTGAGGTTTGATGCGATGGCCGCGCGTCGCACCGAGTCGAACGCATTGTGGAGATCAAGACCGAGCATGGCGCGAAGGCTGGCTTTCGGCGCGGTCCGAAGGAGGACCTGGCGTCCAGCGTCGATAGGTGGATGCGGAAAACGAGCATTGTGGGAGAGAAGAGGACATTTTTTTCAGCGTAGTTCAGTAATTCGGCTAGGACGACGTGTTCTATCAGCTTGCTTAGACAAGAGGTGCGCGATATGGGGCTCAGGTTGGTGACGTCCATCTTCTTGCCTTCTTTGGGGATAAGTTCAAGCTTCGTGTGCCTTTACTCGGGCGGTATGTGGCCCGAGCGTCTGCTTACATTCGTGTACTGTGAGCGTGGCGACCGATCTGGCGTCGTTAGTGCGGAGGGACGCTGTCAGGACCAGGAACCGAGGTTATTGGGAGCTTATACACGGTCGCGTAGATTTCGCAAACGCTTTCTTCATATTCTTGGCCGTTTGAGGGTTCGCTTTGCCGCTATTCGGGGGCACGATCTCCGGCGGCACGTTCGGCGAGGCTCACGCAACGAAGAGCTAGCTCGCGGCGCAGCTCGGCGTCCGTGCCACGGTAGAGATGTAGAAACTGTTGCAGCCGTTTTCGCGCAGACAACTTTGCCGTGCCGGGATCAAGCAAATGCCGCGATAGGCGCCACGTTCTCTAGCAGCTCATTTGCCTATTGAGGACGTCGCACAGGTGGTCCCATTGCTGTCGCGCGAGGGCGAGATTATGGTGCACCAGAATATTGTGTGTATTACGCTATAGGCAAGGGTGTGGTTTATTTCGTGCGCTAGCGTCTGCATGCGGCGGCATAGCTTCTTTTCTCGTGACGTTGGTGTCACCACCTGCCCAAGAGGCCAGCGTGCGCGTCCCACATGTGTAGGAGGGGCGAGTCGTTTGTGGGAAAGCCGGAAGCAGTGGCGTAGCCAGGGGGTGGCACACCAAGCCCGTGCCCCCCCCCCCCTAAAATTTTTTTCGGCATGGCATACAGAGCGAAAAATGACCATTTCCAGGAGGTCTCCCCCCCCCCCCCCCCCACCTCCGAAATGAAAGAGGTGCCCCCCCCTGTAGTGATTGACGTGCGCGAGTGTTTAAAGTGCGCGCCATGCAAGATTCAGAAGAAGAAAAGGAAGAAGAAAGTTGCACGAGCGCTAGAAAAATAAAATAGAAAAGAGAAAAGACCAATCGTAGTAAGCCACGGGATGCGCGAAAAAGAGAGGACGAAGCCTGGCGGAGAGAGGAGGGAGACGGGAGAAGCTGCGAAGAAGACGGGCCACGTTCCTCGGCGGTCGGGTTCCGGACCCGAGCTTTGGTGTCCAGCCGAGCCCGTAGCGACCTGCCACGTACTGCCAGGCAATGACGGCGCGTCGGTGACAGGGTCCTGCTTCGAAACGTCCTGTGCCCGTGGACACGTTGAGCTGTCTGGTTTCGGACCCGAGCTCTGGCAAAGGTGTCCGGCCAGGACGCGCCTTCGACGTCGGTGCCTCGTCTTCAACCAGCAGCCATGGAAGACCTCTTCGACCAGTGGTCTGCGAGCTCCTCTCCAAAACCGTTCAGCAACGACTGACCTTGGTGAGACCAGCGCGCCCGTGCCTCGCTTCTCCGTTCGTTATGTAGGAACTGCTATAGTTTAGGACTGATTCAACGGTTTAGTTGTGTAGTGTTAGTTGGGGTTCAGTGTGATGTGTGCTTATTTTCAGTGTGTTTATTAAATGTTGTGTGCAAACGGCCTCGTCCTTTCGTGGGTGTCTGTGGCTACGTCTCGGACACCCATTGATTAAGAACCTGCACGTTGTAAAAACACCATAAGAAAAAACTTGATGAAAGGGGGAATACATAAGCCCCCCCTTTCATCAAGTTTTTTCTTCTAAAAAAACTGCTGCGACGTGCTCGTTGCATAATGCACCATACTGCAACTGTTCACCGCACAGGTCCCTATACAGTCCTAAGTAACACACTTTCCCACTATAATGGTCCATTCAATGTAAATGTCTATTTTAAACCAACAGTCCACGAAACGGTCGAAGAGCTACAATAAATACTAAACTTAACACTTCAGATGCAAGCACACAACAAGTTAAAATATGTACAAGAAATGTTACTCCGCTGCCTACAGTCAAAACCAGAAAAGCCACCGGTTATTCGCCTTGACGCTCAAGTGATTGCGTCCCAAATTAGACGAATAGCAAAACTCTTCCATTGGCCGCAAAGCACCAGAGACGCTTGGCAGTGTTCATGCCCAGACACCTGTCTGTTAATATCAATGACATTGAGACGCCCCGCCAATTTCACAGGCCAGCAAGGATCACTACACAAATGGACGCGTTGCTTCCACGCGCCCCAAGTCAGACGCGTTCGAATGGCTGCTTTAGGCACGTCAACGCCTTGTCCGTGCCGATCAGCTGGCTGTGGTTTCCAAATTTCAAGGCATGTGCCTTCTTCCTCCAAGGACTCCAAACATGACGTGTCTATTTCCTGAACGCTCGAAGAGCCACACATTTGCACTATTTTACTACGCCCTACAAATTGAATTGCGGGCTCTGCAACACTATCGGACCTTACATTCAGGTCATCCTGTGAGTCAAAGTCATCATATGCTGGAGGCTCTGCTTGTGGCTCTGCCTTGCCTGCTTTAATATGTGCTTGTGCACTTTCTTCTGATTCTCTCGGACACATCCAATTTCCACTGATCCGAGAAGTGAAGCCGACTGTGTTCATCAGCAAAGTATCAGCGTGGTCATCGACTATGCCTGGATCAGCTTTTCCCGCATCATGCAGGACCCTTAATGAATCTGAGTGAACCACCTCAGCGTTCGGTTTACGGCATTCGCCGTCTTTATCCTGAACCAGCTTTATTGTTCCTTCTATGGAACTATTCTGAGGCACCTTTGCCTCTTCAACACATATGCTCAACCTCCCAGAGGCTGTAAAGGACAACTCATCCTTCCTGGAACTTTCCCGTTCCGTGCTCGTCAAGGTGCGCTCTGCTTTCTCAAGCTCAACTTTACTCTTCCTGATTTTCTGGCAACTCGCTTCCATGCCATCTTCTAGCTGAGCTCCTGGCTCTAAAGAAACGCTACGACCAGGCTCGAGGACAACCGCATCGATTGAGCGTGACTCGCGCTTAAAGACAGTGTTTTGAGACAACCCTTCGAACTCCTCTTCCCTGGAGCTAACCACTGGCCTATCAGGTCCCTCTATTCCCTAGCTCTGTCTTCGAAGCCTCCGTGAGCTTGAGCTTTAGCAGAAGTGTTTTCTGCTCTAGCTCTTCACGCTCTATCTGCTCAATCAGAGCTCTACTGCGTTCTTCACGTTTCGCGGCCCTCTCCTCACGTACTCGAGTTTCTGGTTCCTCATCCTCATTCCGTAATTGTAACTCTAGCTGTTCCTTCTTTGCTTTTCTTTCTGCGGCCCTCTCCTCACGCGCTCGAGCTTCCCGTTCCTCATACCATTGTCTCAATTCCGCGCCTTGCAAACCCGTGCCCATTGCCAACTCTATCAACTCTGCAATTCTCATCTTTCCCGACTAGTCGTCAGCCTCACTCAAGTGATACAAATGGCCTCGTCCTGTCGCTGCGGACGCCAATGTTACGTTGTTATGGTGTTTTTACAACGTGCAGGTTCTTAATCAATGGGTGTCCGAGACGTCGCCACAGACACCCACGAAAGGACGAGGCCGTTTGCACACAACATTTAATAAACACACTGAAAATAAGCACACATCACACTGAACCCCAACTAACACTACACAACTAAACCGTTGAATCAGTCCTAAACTATAGCAGTTCCTACATAACGAACGGAGAAGCGAGGCACGGGCGCGCTGGTCTCACCAAGGTCAGTCGTTGCTGAACGGTTTTGGAGAGGAGCTCGCAGACCACTGGTCGAAGAGGTCTTCCATGGCTGCTGGTTGAAGACGAGGCACCGACGTCGAAGGCGCGTCCTGGCCGGACACCTTTGCCAGAGCTCGGGTCCGAAACCAGACAGCTCAACGTGCCCACGGGCACAGGACGTTTCGAAGCAGGACCCTGTCACCGACGCGCCGTCATTGCCTGGCAGTACGTGGCAGGTCGCTCCGGGCTCGGCTGGACACCAAAGCTCGGGTCCGGAACCCGACCGCCGAGGAACGTGGCCCGTCTTCTTCGCAGCTTCTCCCGTCTCCCTCCTCTCTCCGCCAGGCTTCGTCCTCTCTTTTTCGCGCATCCCGTGGCTTACTCCGATTGGTCTTTTCTCTTCTCTTCTATTTTATTTTTCTAGCGCTCGTGCAACTTTCTTCTTCCTTTTCTTCTTCTGAATCTTGCATGGCGCGCACTTTAAACACTCGCGCACGTCAATCACTACACCCCCCCTCGAAAAAATTTTCTGGCTACCCCCCGGGCCGCAAGTAGTCTCCTCCTCGCAAGTTGTGCCTTGCACGTGCTGTTGCAAGGACGCCATACATTCGTTGATGTCGGTAATGGTGTAGGGGCTCTTCGCGCAGCTGGCAGAATTTTGGTCACTCGATAATGGGAGCTGTCGGTTTCGGCTTCTTACTAACGCGCGTCTCAATTGTCATCCCGTGGATGTTGTGGTCGCTGCCCACCATGGTGCAAGATACGAAGACTTTAGGTGGGGACACTTCTCGGCTTGCTTTGGAGACGCGATCGACCAGATAAGGTAACAACCGCGCGCGTCCGTTGGACCACTGGCGGCAGCGGATACCTATCGGCAAGCCAGGGCAGCTTGAAAATAAAAAAAAATGTTTTAAGTAACGTTGCTATAGCAACCGGCGAGGCCGGCCGCAACGCCGGCGTTCTGCGAGCGTCGCTATGTCACTCGCGAAAAACACGTCATGCGGCAGCTTTAGTTGCTATACTCGGAGACAACTTTTCTTGGCACTGCAGCGAAGGCTACAGAGCCAAATCGCGTGTATCCTACCGCTAATGAATGCAGTCCTACTATTGTGTCCTTATTTTCTACGTGAGATATGAAAAATACTGCCCTCATTTTTTGCTCGTAGCTCTTTGACACGGGACGCAGCTCACACCAGTAAGATATCCGTATTTGTTTTAATTTATAAGTTGTCACTTCGCGTTTTTGAACGCGTGAGAAAGCCGCGCCTTTTGCGTCTACCTCGAACGCCAAGCGGCGTCTGCGTCGATATGAAACGCTGATCGCGCACAGCCATCACTTTCTACAGCGGTACGGAACTCATGACATACCGGACTACTTTGCGCAGTAGCACATGTGCAGAAGCCCCGCCTCCGTAGCCTTCGCTCCAGTGCCAAGAAAAGTTGTCGCCGAGTATAGCGTGCCTTAGCCGCGTTCGCTGACCTGTCGTTTTATCATTCCCCTTTGCAACATGAACTTGTGATGTGGTAAGCAGCCATGCAGGGAATCTGACAAAAGAAGACGTCCACAACGAGCGAATATGGGAAGAAAGTGCTTCGTTAGTGGTTGCCGGTCAGGTTACCCAAAGTGCCAAGAAAAAAGCAATTTTGTTCAATGTTCCTTCTGATCCCGAACGCCTCGAGCATGGGCTCAAGCGATTCCCGGGAAGGACCGTACGCTCAGCACAACGGATCAGGGTGTCGGAACGAAATTTTTTTCGTTTCGGTTTTAGTTTCGTTCCACCGCAAAAAGTTGCGTTCCGTTTCTGTTCCGGAACGAAAAAAAATGTTCCGTAACGGTTCGTAACGTTATGTATTTGAAAAAAAATTGTAGAGTAACGATAAAAATATTGGTTTCGTCGTATAGTTGCTCACGCTCCTCTTAAGAAAGTGGGACAGGGTTAGTACACGTTCTTCTCGCGCTCTGAAGAGAAGCACAAATAATTGTACCACGAATTTCTACAAATCAGCGGAAACCCGTTTCTAATAAATTATAGTAGACTTTCTCAAAAGTTAATTGTGAGTTTTTCTAGCAGGCTCAACGCTTTGCGTCAAGGGAGCGCGCATGATATCAGAAGCAGCCCGTCATCGAGCATACATCTCATATGCGAGACCGCTGTTCATATAAAACAAACTTCCTCGCCGAGAATGCTTCCTCCACGCTGGCATGTGTCACAGGCACACGAAAGTCCAATTGAGCTAATACAAAGATCTCTGGTTACCACTGTTTTCGTTTTTCGCCAATTTCAACACATCGCTACTTTAGAATTCCTGCCTGATATACGCGCTATATTTTATAGTACTGTACTCTGAGATGTGCGTTATTGCTGACGTTGCATGAGCTCGGTTGTCCCGGACTGTCAAGTTTCCGCTTGAACCGAAAAACGTTAAAAAAAATTTCGGTTTCGTTCCGGTAAAAAATATCGTTTTTTTTCGTTTTTCGTTTTCGGTTTTCGTTCCGTTCCGATACACTGCAACGGATGCAGTCTGCAGCAAGCACTTCACAGGTGACATGATTGTGAAGAAAAGATACTACGGAGAACTAGCAGGAGAAGTCCTGCTCGACGAGCCAAAAAGAAGCGTTCTTTCGGAAGATGCAATTCGTTGCATTTTTCCGTCTTCTCCCATACGCTCTTCTTCGGAGTCCAGAAAAAGAAAGTTACATACTACGGAGCACCCACCACCACTACCAAAGGCCAGAAAGAAAGACTGCAAGAGTGCAGCAGCTGCGAAACTTCAGGAAAATATTACAATGGCTTTAGCGCAAGAGAGGGATAGCGAAGTATCGCCTGAAACAATGTTGAATGACACTTCCAGAAATGTGGTGATGAGAGGAAACGCCACAGCTTCAAGTAACCAGTTTGCAGCTGAGATGTTGGCAAGCGAAGATGAACCGCACACCGAAAGTGACTTTTCAGTAGTGTGCTTGGACCCTTTAAACGCCCACTTGCCAAGCCCTGAATGGAACCATCATACACCGTGAGACTCTGGTCAGCATTCTTTTCATTTTATACAAGCTGGGTTTTCGTCATCTGGGAATCCGCTATCACTTAAAATACTCAACGTATAGCAAGTCAAGGACGCAGCTCTCGCTCTCAGTACTTTCGCACTTGGTCGAAAAGTTGACTCATCATTTGTTCCCGAATCATGTGAATTGCGCTCTCCCGGTGACTGGAGTGTTGTGAGTGAAGCCATAAAAAGTTTCGCTGAGTGGAATATCTGCTCTGGCGGGCCACCACAAAAAAGATACACGAACGTGTACTTGGAATGTGGCTACATGGACACATCCTGCGTTTGGCGTCACAATCGGTGTCTCATTCTACAAACTGGAGAATCACCTTGGACGTTTTGTGATAGGCTGCACACTACACTCCGAGTGCACATGCACAGGAAAGAGAAGCGCAGAGAAGAAAAGCGAATCAGAATTCCGCTGAAGTCATCCGTAAAAGACAAGGTAAATGCCTTAAGAAAACAACGCATTACCTGCTACAGGTCCAAGACGCAAGGGCTGAAGACCAAACGAAAGCTCCTCCAAGAGGTACAGTCATGTCGTGAAAAACTCACGGCGCTAAACGACAGCTCACTCAACGAAACGCTGACGACAGCAAACCTCTCAGAGGCGCAGCAAATGCTAGTGAGAGAGTGCGTAGAAGCAGCCCGACACTAGTCGAAAAATGGCAGAAGTTACACAAACAACTGGCTGTGCCTACTCACGAGAGGGGCAGAGGGGGCGGCCGCCCCCCCCTAGTCACCTAAGAAGGGGGGGGGGCGCAAAGTCGGTCCCATACATTGACTTACTAGGGGAAGGGGGGGCGCTGCGACAAGCCTTCGCCCCCCCTGAAGGGGAACCCTGCGCACGCCTATGTGCCTACTGTTACACATTCGCTCACCGAGTGCCTAACCGCGATGCGCAGCGCCTATGGGCACACTGCGCTTGCACAGGCGGCGCCTCCAACGCGGCGGCGCCCAGCGCCAACGCGGCCGTTTCCGCGTCCCTGGGGTGATAGCGTTCCCTCCCAGACCGCACGCGTGGCTGCTTTCGCAAACATGGTGTCGTCTGCTTGCGTTCCTCTGCAACTGCTGGCTGGTTTCGTGACCGTGGAAGGTTTGAATAAATGTTTAGGAGGAGCAAACACTGATAAAGGAAAGATTCTGTACCAGGCAGGTCGTGTACATAATGTTAAGCAACTTGTTATTGCGTATGGAAGCGCGGTGACAGGTCGGTGTGTGTCCCAAACAGGCATCAACGCTCCATCGAAGACCATCAAAGTGATAGTAAGCAAGCAATTTTATTCAATGATCTCGTTTTATTTCATTCCGTTTTCTTGTTTTGAAGCTCTCTCGAAACAGATGGGCCATTTAAGCGACCTGCAACTGCAGAGCAGGCATAGCCGGCAAGCGCAAGCAAGTTGGGAGCAGTGGCCGTGTACCTGTAGAGATTTGAAAGCGAATCGAAAACAAGTCATGCGAGAGTCACATGAGGTTCATTGAGAGCCAGTCACAACCACAATAAAACAAAAATACTGTCGAGATTTACAAAACTGCTTTTAGCATGGCGTTTATTTTGGTTATTTAAAGTTTACAAAATAAAATACGCGCATAAAAAGCGCAATACAGGCACGCCAGTCTTAAAAACAAACTGTGAATCGAATACGTCTAGAACGAAATGAATATTCATCGCGGTCAAGCCTAAACAACGTGCAAAACACCCATAAATGTTACCGCACCTTTCGTAGCGTTCACATTAGTGAGCTGTTCCAGCCTTTTTGTAAGGGGATGGAAAAAATCGTTGGGTGGCAGGCTGGTTGCTCCAGTTCACTGGCCTTAGCATTGCCCACGAAATGCCTACGGCAACTTCTACTATTTTCTGTGGGCTCCCAGATTGTTCCATCAACGCTGCGCATGAAATAAGAACGAGAATTAAACAATCCCTCGATAACAATACGCAATACCAATTCAGCGTGAAAACAAGTACTTCGCAATTTGGAGACCGTGACTAATGGGTATATCGCAATTAAGACGGGTCTGAGACACTCTTTCATCCCATGGGCGCCTCTCCCATGCAATAAATGTAACACACT
The DNA here is from genome assembly GCA_030522465.1 of Rhipicephalus appendiculatus. Classification (NCBI taxonomy): domain Eukaryota; kingdom Metazoa; phylum Arthropoda; class Arachnida; order Ixodida; family Ixodidae; genus Rhipicephalus; species Rhipicephalus appendiculatus. Next base: position 34,303 of record JALIZH010020881.1, on the reverse strand, counting down.
GCACCGAATATAATGACAAAAAGTCTTACTTGTCACGCCGAACCCGCCGAACACGTTGTATCCAACGTTGGCGTCCCTCCATCTCCCAGTGCGCCTTCGGCAAGCGGTAAAACTTTGTTCCAGGTGAATTGCTGTATGTATGGTGACAACCCACAACGCAACAAATATTGTTCCTGCGACGCTAAGCCATGGAAGGACCGCCAATGAAGAAACATTTTGCAAAATTGCTGAAAAACACGGAGGAGCAGGCACGAATGCTGCCATCGGCCGCGGCGTTGCAAAGCTTCTATCACCCCACGGACGCGCGCGCCGCCGCTAGAGGCGTTTCCGTCAGCGGAGAGTTAGAAGCGCAGTGTGCCCATAGGGGCTTTAAAAGGCCCCTCACCAGGTTTGACAATTTTGAGCTGACGAGCGCAATTCATACATTGAGCGTTCACGATCACGTCTGCTAAATTTTGGAACGCTACGCGCCGCGGAAATGGGTCAAATTTCAAGCTGAACGCTGCTTGCCCTTACTTTCGCGTGCTCGCGCGTAGAGAATGAGGGGATGACGTACACGGCGGAATGGCCCTACGCAGATGGCAGTGCTGTGACGTCGGTCGCCTACGTAGACGGCTGTGCACTGACGTCGACAGCAGTAGCACGTCACACTGCGAAAATTATTTGACACGACATGTGTAGTTTGTGGAATTTGTTGCTTGAATAGATTAATAAAACTTGACAGAAATAATGAGACGCACAAGGGGGAATGTCTTCGTCTTTTTCATTTTTGTTCAGTGATTTGCAGCGATATGCGGGGCTAATGTGCCTCCGTTTCGCATGCGTTCGTGTCCCCGCGGTTAGCGCATTGAGGAGACGCCAGCCCTGGAAACGAAAGTGATGTCCTGGCGCGTTCGAGCACTCAATGTGCTCATTTATTCTAGCGTGTCCAAGTAAACGTAAATGCGGCACTGGCTCATGATACCGCCACTCTCATGCCAGTGAAAAGTGAAACGAACGCGCACCGAGGCATCCATCCCGCAGAAACAGGCAATAGACCACAAAATAACGCTGGGCAACAAAACAACGCCGCACGCGTGCTCGGGGGCTGGGCTTCCTCGGTCACGTTATGCACACGTGACCTTGCGTGCCATGACGAGTTACTTTCTCTCGGACGCCGGAGAAGGTAGGGAAGAGATTTGGCTTGCGAAGGCTACGCGGGGCGAGCGGCAAGGGTTTCGAGCTCGCCTCCTCGCATCATGGTTTCGCGCCGCATCAAAATATCGGTTTTCTCAGCGCCTAATGCACCGATTGAAAAAAATTCTTGTGGCATAATGCTCCTCATCGAACACACAACAACTGCCAGCGTCTAACTAAAATTTGTTATGGCGCCTGGTGAGGGGCCCTTTAATAGGGGCGCGACTGAAAGCCGCGTAGCTCCCGGTGACTGGAGTGTCACTGGGAGCTACGCAGACGCCTCCTTTCACTGCAAGCAAGCATGACGGAAGTGCGCGCGTGCGATTTGCCGCTTTTGCACGTCCCAAATAATTACTTTTGCGGCGATAGTGTGCGCAAAGGAGCCGCACTTTATCATAGTGAACCAACGTTTTTTCTCGACACAGTAGCTTCGTTTACGTGCGATGTGTTTATATAGTAGAATTTGAGGGAGCGCTGGCGCACCGGCGCATGGATTTCACGGGTGTGGCCACGCGAAGGATCAGCGTTGGTAAAACTTTGAAACCAGCACGATAAACTTGTGAAAAAATATTCTCCGGCAGCTTGCGCTAGTGGCGCAAGGGTTTCCTATTAGCACTGTTATAACCAGCAAGGCGGTCTGCAAGGGACGCTCATCGGCATGCCTTCCAAACGCAGTCCGCGTCCAGCAGGAACGCAAGAGGTGTTCTTGTGCGCTGCAGGGAACGCGCATCGGCGTTGCTGGTACAAGCAGTCCGCGTCCTGTGAAAAGACTTGACGAGACGCGCGTGAACGGACGGATATAAAAGGAGCGCATCGAGAGTGCGCTGGGGGCCTCTTCTCGCTTGCGAACTCTTTCTCGTGTAAAGGCGCGTCTCTACGCCTAGTTTGTTTACTCTTGTAAATATATAAATAAACGTGCCGTTTTTGTAAGCAAGAAGCCTCGCAAGAGTTCTCCTTTGCCGGAGCCCGGGTGGCAGCCTGTACCCCCTCCTCGGTCACATCAGCATGAAGACATGTTACGAGGCATTCAAAAGGAGGTTGAATCGGTTGAATGTCCTGTCAAAAGCCTTCAATGCGCACAGGTGCCATGTTTTACAGCCAATATGCGTATAGTTGAGGCGAGCGAACAGCGAACATTCTGCACCGGTGATCGCATTCCAGTGCCATCAATAGGTAGAATGCAGCTGATTTCGTGCATCACACGTGTGATTCCACGGCGCTTTTGTAAAGGAGCCGTCACCTGCCCCACATTCTCTGGCATTGCGCTTCGCGCCATTCGTTTTAAATGCGATTGCATTTCATAGTCGGGCTATGTCAGGCATCCGGCGTTGTCCGGCGTTGTCCGCAGATGAGGAAGAGGAGGATAGGTTGAGGAGGTGAGCGCCGGCAGGTGTTAGATGCAGTGTATCGGAACGGAACGAAAACCGAAAACGAAAAACGAAAAAAACGATATTTTTTACCGGAACGAAAACGTAACGGAAACGTTATCTATTATTTCGTTCCGCAGTGAAACCGACATTTTTTTTTATCGTTTTTCGGTTCAAGCGGAAACTTGACAGTCCGGGACAACCGAGCTCATGCAACGTGAGCAATAACGCACATCTCAGAGTACAGTACTATAAAATATAGCGCGTATATCAGGCAGGAATTCTAAAGTAGCGATGTGATGAAATTGGCGAAAAACGAAAACAGTGGTAACCAGAGATCTTTGTATTAGCTCAATTGCACTTTCGTGTGCCTGTGACACATGCCAGCGTGGAGGAAGCATTCTCGGCGAGGAAGTTTGTTTTATATGAACAGCGGTCTCGCATATGAGATGTATGCTCGATGACGGGCTGCTTCTGATATCATGCGCGCTCCCTTGACGCAAAGCGTTGAGCCTGCTCGAAAAACTCACAATTAACTTTTGAGAAAGTCTACTATAATTTATTAGGACACGGGTTTCCGCTGATTTGCAGAAATTCGTGGTACAATTATTTGTGCTTCTCTTCAGAACGCGAGAAGAACGTGTCCTAACCCTGTCCCACTTTCTTAAGAGGAGCGTGAGTAACCACACGACAACACCAATATTTTTATCGTTACTCTACAATTTTTTCAAATACATAATGTTACGAACCGTTACGGAACATATTTTTTTCGTTCCGGAACAGAAACGAAACGCAACTTTTTGCGGTGGAACGAAAAAAATTTCGTTCCGACACCCTGGTTAGATGTGAAGCATCTTATGGCGAAGCTTAATCCGGTGGTGGTGGTGTGCGGCGTGACCACCCTTACTGCGCATGCGCAAACCCTTGAAAAAAAATAAAAATAAAAACATCCTCTCTCCCTCTCTCTCCTCTAGGCTTCCCTCCCCGCGGCAACCACACCCTCACTGCGCATGCGCCTCCCCTCCTCTCTCCCCTGCTACGCTCCCCCCCCTCTCTCTAGGCATCCCTGCCCGCGGCGTCCACACTCCCACTGCGCATGCGCGTCCCACCTCTCTCTCCTCTCCTACGCTCCCCCCCCTCTCTTCTCTAGGGCATCTCTGCCCGCAGTGTCCACACTCCCACTGCGCATGCGCGCCCCCCCTCTCTCTCCTCTCCTACGCTCCCCCCCCCCCCCCCCCTCTCGCCTCGCGACGCCGACACAGGCAGCGTCTGCTAGCGAGTTTCTTGGTTGAAAAAAACCGACTGCTCGCGCTGCACAACCGTTCACTGGCCACCCCGTATATATGGCAATGGATCTTGACCTCTAAGGTGGTGCCGGTGGGAGATTTCTCCTGTGCGTTGTTGAACAATAAAAAATTCGCAGCGTGCGCGTTAACTAAAAGCGGACTGCGAGTCTCTGTGTCCAGTCGGAGTCTTCTGTGTCTCATTGCACATTAGCAGCGATTGGCATGTTCCAGTAGGAAACACCGCTCCATCGCTGCGTGCTTTACGCATCCCCAGTTTTTCTCTCCTGCGCAACGCTGCGATGAGCGCCAGCGTCAACGCCGCCGCCAGTGTAAGCGTTAGCGCCCGCTGCTTCACATCTACACATGGTTCCCTTTAGCGGAAGATGGTGTAATTTTTTATCTCTCCGCTCTCACTCCCTCTCCCATAGCAACAGCTGCGGGCGCACGCGCTTATCCTCGCCCCTAGCAACCGGAGCAGGTGGTGCGGGCGGAGTAGCGGAGAGTGAGTGGGAGAGGAGGAGCGCGCTCTGGTGTGTGAGGGCGCTCGCATCGCGGAAGCTCGGCGGAGCTCCCGCGTGTGTGGAGAGTGTAGCAGAGGGTAGGTGCAGTGCTTCGGCGCTCCTTCTCTCGCCGTTCGCTCTCTCTCCTCCCTGCGCCCCACAGTCCCGTCCGCTCGCTCGCACGTATATATAAAAGGATTGAAGCGCGCGCGAAATGCATTCGCATTTCCTCACGATGCCGTTCGGGGAGGTGGGGGCATTTTTTTCAAGAGACCCTAGGCATCGCGTCTTATCAGTAATAACAACCTCATGTGCATTGTAGTGTCTACAATGCAGGCGAGGCGACCAAGTGTAAATGTAGTAGCGTTCCCTGAGCACGTAGCGACATAAATGGAGAAATAAAAACACGGTAATCGTTCTAACACTGCCGTAAAGAAAGCGCCATTGCTTACCTTCTGCGTCGGTCAGCCGCAATCCACCGCCTTCGCTCTCGCTCATGAAATAGCACCGGAAACCTGTAGAAGTGCGTTCCTGGCGATTTTTTGTATGTGTTTGAGCAGCCGACAACGCGGCAGTTATTTTTCAGCATTGCTGAAGCCCGACAGAGGCGTTAAATCACGATGAAAACACGTCCATCCGTGCACTCGCGTACACGCTCACGGGAAAACTGCTCTCCCATGCGGCAGATGGCGTCGTCGGCGCTTTGCGCATCGCCTATATGTTTCTTAGAGAGAACGACGTCCTCCCCTCTGTCGTCAGTGAAAACCATGCGACGCTACATATGTACAGTTGACATGAAGTGCGGCTTTGACAAAGACTTCTTCTCTGCACTCAAAAAGAAGTTGCAAACGAAGCCGGCGTTCTTGAGGCTTGGAATGTCGTTGTTGGACGAGATGCAAGTTAGACAGTGGAAGCGGTTTAATTCAAACACTATGAGCTATGGTGGCATCGTGGATCAAGGCCAATAGAACATGAAATCTACAGATTTGGCGGACCATGCCCTGGTGTTTATGTTCTGCCCATTTACCGACAGCTATGCGCAACCTGTGGGAGTCTTCGCTTCCAAAAACGCCACGTGAGGCGTAGTGCTGTGTCAACTGCTTTTGCAAACGATTGCGATCCTTGAAGAAGCTGGAGCGTTCATTCACGGGGTCGTCTGCGACGGGGCAAGCACGAACCGTACCATTTGGAAGCACCTCGGCATCTCTGGTGATGCGAAACAAGACAAGCATTTCTTCGAACATCCTCTTGACGCCGAACGCAATGTGTACATGTTTTCGGACGTCCCGCATTTATTTAAGTGCATCAGGAACAGGCTGCTGAAACAAAAGTGTCTGAAAGTTCACGGAAAGTGGGTGAAATGGTCCCACTACGTTTCAGTATTCAAAGAGAGGCGCGCAAAGGAGGACTCAAAGTGTGCCCCAAAATTACTCAGCGTCATATTTGCCCAAGCAACATGGACAAAATGCGCGTAAAATTCGCGACTCAAGTTTCCAGTTCTTCCATGGCTGCTGGTATGAAGTACTACCAGGAACAAGGCAAAAGCAATCTGAGTGACTGCGAGGGAACCATTGAGTTTACAGTGCGACTCAATGATTTGTATGACGCCTTAAACCGACGGTACCCGGCGTAAGGAATTAAGCAAGGCAGCAGTGACATTAGGGTGCTGAAAGAAGGCTTGAAATGGCTAAACGAATGGGAAAAAAGAACTTTCTGATGGGCTGATTATCAAAGACATGTTTCTAGCACGGACGACGGCTGAAGGACTTCGCGTCACATTGAAGTCCACAATTGATCTTTGCAACGATTTACTGAATAAATGCAGCTGCCGATACGTTCTTACCGCTAAATTCGATCAGAACCCAATGGAATGCTTTTTCGGGAAAGTCCGTCAAGCAGCTGGTGAGAATGATCACCCTGACATACCTACATTCATGCAGGTGTATAGAACGCTCAGTATATACGCACTGCTAAAGCCGCCTAAGCTCGGAAATTGCGAAGCAACAGAAGATGCCCCCCATTTTGGATTTCGCCTACTTCAAATCGATCTTCAAAGGTGGCGAAAATGCATCCGAAAGGCAGCTCGAGGAACTGCGCGCGAAATTGGATGGACTTGTAGACAAGGACTCATGGGAATGTGAAGATGTTTTCCTGACAAGTTCAACCGCTGCCCAGGCGGTTGAGTGCATAATTTATTACGTCTGCGGTTACCTGAGCCGCAAGCTTAAACCGATGTTCTCATGTTTAACCTGCAGGAAGTCACTCACCGTGTCTTCAAGCGTTGCACCGGCAGCTTACCTCACGAACTCTAAGACGAAGGGAGGAGTGACACACCCAAATCACAGGCTCTACTCTTTGCTGAAGACCGCGGAAGATTATTTTTCCAGCCACGCAGACGACCCTCACGTGTTTTGGGACACGATTGAGCATGTCACAGAGCAGCAGTTGACATTTCCGTGCACTGAGCACAAGACAGACGCAGCTGCCAGAATCCTGCGGTATTACATTACTATGAGAATGCGGCAACACTGCAAGATGCAAGGCCGAAATACACCTAAGCAAAGCTGCAACAAAAAGAAAAACGTAAGGCTTTGCAACGTTTAGACTTCTCCTGTTGCACTTTTCGGACATGTGTCGCCTTTGCGGTGGTGTCAGTTTCGTGAGATTCAATATATACATTGACTGTCAGTCGTAAATGTGAATGAATAATTTTCACTGCATGAGCATTTGATTTATGTTTATGCAACGCAATGACAGGTTGCAATAAACAGCAGTTCTTTCTGTTACAGGCGTAGTGGGAATTTCTTTCACAGTCGTATGTTGTGCACTCACTGTTTCTTGTGAGCATGCCTCCAGTGGGGTTCTTAGAAAGGTGCGTTGATTGTTCAATGCTAAAAAATAATAGTATAGTGCGTTTCCCGTGCACGGTAAGACGGGATGGTGACAGCAGCAAGAAGATATGCTCAGTGCCCCCCCCGTCCTTCCAACTGTTAACGTCACATTCGCGAACTTTCCGCCGTATATTCATCATTAGAACTGCAAAAATAGAATTCGGCTCAACACCACGGGGTAGATACCTAGACCAATGCACGCCAACAAATTGGTCTAGGTATCTAAGTGTTTGCTTCTATTTTACGAGCAATCACGCTTTCTTGTTCAACTTCTGTTTTGCTGGTCATCAAAAGGATGTGTGTACCCCCACGCCCTTAGCGTGCGCTGCCGTATAGCCCACATCATGTCCCCACATCCATCTCGTCGATCCGAGTGACCACCTACTATCAGCGAAGGCACGAAAACGAGAGCATTTAGATAGAGTGCCGCAACATACGACATTTTGGAAGAGATGTCAATCATGGACGTATCTGTAAACGCCTCAAGAAGTATTAAGTTGATAAGACGTGCGTGAGCCACCTTCAAATACCGGCATGCGGTCCATAGAGAAGCATGGACACCAGGCTTGTCGCGTGTCCCAAACTCCCCCACGCTTGGATAGAAGAGTAATCAATTCTCACTCCTTGGCAGGAGCAATCCCCATGTGTAATTCAACTCTAATTTCCCGCGAAGAGCCGGTTGTTATAGCAACGTCTCTTTGTGTATTCAAGTTGCGTCTACTCGCCGATAGATATCCGCTGCGGTCAGCGGTCCGACGGACGTGCGTCGTTGTTACTTAATCTGGTCGATCGCGTATCTCGAGTGTCCCCACCTAAAATGTTTGTATCTTACACCGTGCTGCCCACTAAGATGCCCGTATTGTCCAAACTCGCAGGCGTCACGTTCTTGCGCAGCGTGAGGTCTGGCGAGGTGTTGTGGCAAACACGGTTGCCTGGCGCGTGCACGGCAGCTTGGGGTCGTTAAGCAGGGCTGAGGCGAAGATCTTGTACCAGCGACTATATCATTCCCCCTTTCGGGTCTTTGCGCATTGCGCTTGACTGCCCCACCATTGACGCCGGTCGTCCTTCTCCTACCCTTCTCAACGACTGAGAGCAACATTCCTCAGCGGGATGAAACGGAGACACCATAATGATCCATGCACATGTGATGTGCCCTGTCCGACGGCGTGCAGATCTTCTCCTTAGAGGCCGGCCTTAACCCGCCCAGGTGCGACAAGTGCTGCGAACGAGGCCGCCGATGCCACAAAAGGGTCACGAGAGCAGTCAATCACCAACCTCGAGGCCCCTACGTCGTCGATAGGACGCTGGCCTTTGGAGGTGCAAGCGGGCTCTTTATTATGCACCTGCCAGGGGGTGCAGGATTGATGGACTTCTGGCCAGCGCGTGGAGAGGGCGAAAGGTGGTTTATCCCGACCGTGTTATTTAATCCGTCGCGCTAACCAGCGCGTACGCCCGTTCACGGAGACTGGAGCTATGTCAATAATGTATTTAAAGTATTGCCACCTGCATGTAATGGGCCGAGGCAAAAGTAGACTAGAGTGGAGTAGACCCTTGAATCTGTGGCGCACACCCACGCTGGGGGGATTGGCCAAGAACCGGATAGTTTTTTAAAATTATTTAATAAAAGGTTAAATTTGGTCTATTTAAATGAAATAAGAATACAACAGGAAGAAAGTATTAATGGAGCATAATAATGACTCGAAGAAAAGTAGCTCTCGCCCCAGAAGAAGAAAGAAGAGCGCACGCTCTTCTTTCTTCTTCTAGGGCGCTTCTTCTCCGCTCGAGGTCCAGCCCCGACGGACGCGCTTTTCAAGAGCTGGCTAGTCGGCGATTTATTAAAAGAACCTGGTATTTCTAAAGACTCGTGACAGTATTTTCTTTCCATCAACTTCTCCTGATGACTCTCCCTGCACGTGTTCGTGTTCGCTCCGGCCAGGCAACCTCATTCCTAACAGCATGTAGCATTTTCAAGGACTGGTCATGCCAGTCCGTACTATCCGTAAAACTGCTCCGTAAGAAAACGCTATCAGAATTCTATATACTGGGAGGAGTCCCCATTTGGCGTGTAATACTGCGTATCACAATCGTAGACTCCCACCAGGAGTCAAAACATATAAATTGCCCAAGGAGCTGGTGGTTTACAATGCTGACGCTTTACAATGTCTACAGTTGAGCTGACGCATTAGAATATCTACAGTTGCGCATGACAATTCGCTCCGGCAATTTGCAAAAGGGAGAATTATGGCGTAATAGGCATGGCGTAATGGGCAATATTTCTTTCCTAGCGGCATGGTTGATGACGATGGGCATGGGGCCAGAATACGCTTTCGCATTCCACTCTTGAAGCGGGAGCTGAAGCGTACATCATTTAACCCTCCCTCTCTGTTGCATTCAATTTCTGTCAATTGAGAGCACCGCTGCCATCTTTGGGCTGTGGTTCTCTCGTCTGCATAATACCAACAATCACTTATAGGATGAACCCCATTTATGAAACTGAAAATAAAAGAAACCTCGAACAGCTTTTCTGCCGTTAATACAGCGCCTCGCGAGATCACTTTCGCTGCCGCCATTGAATTAGCCGATGTAGTTGTAGTGAGCGTGTATTCCAATCTGTAATTATTTTAAAGCAAACAAAACGAACACGACTGACACATTGATAGCGAGCCTTATGTTCAGCATTTTATACGTAGGTATTTGAAATATAAAATAAGCTAGCTAATTTTAGCAAAATCGTTGCTTACTCCTGGTCCATAGCTCTACAACATGAACCGTCGATCTAGTTGTTATAGCAGTTGTTTTTCAAGTTCACTGACTGCCCGTGAACACTCAAGGTTTCGCGTCTGACATCTACGAGTAACAAATGAAGTCTAATTCAAGCCGTGCTGACCCGTCGTCTCAAACTCTCACAAAGGGCTGTCTCTTGATTTTAAATTTGAAATATCATGCGGTTTATTCCACTGCCCAACATACTTCATGCGACTCATCTATTCCTTCACCCTGACATTCCTACTGGGAGAATACGCTGACCACCTCAGCACCGCAGTAGCAGCGTCGGCTGATGTGGCGGGCACGTGGACAGTAGCACGGGCTAATGGCGCACCGAACTAAGGGTTTGGTGCCCCAACGAGGAAGATCACTTATCCTTGTACGACTAAACAGTTTCTGTCTCTCTCATGAATGTGACTATTGACCCAGAATTTTTTAATAATTGAGCCTTACAATTTGACCGCGCATTTTTATTAAGGTGCTCGAGAATGGCAAGTACCACGGCGAGGGAGACCAACGTCGTACTACAGGCCAGGGTTGTACGGATCTAGCTTTTTTTTCATGGTACTTACTGAACGTACGCTTAGCACTTTACAGCAATTCAATAGAGACAGAGAACTAATATGTTTATTGTGCTCGTATCGCGACCAAACGATGAATACATAGCAGTAAAAAATTGGAATTCATCTCTAGTGCGAATTCATCAAGTAAAGGCATTTTTTAATTATACACTTGAACGGCGGTACGAAAAAACACCTGACCAATGCAAATACCATTCTGGCTTACTTACAATTTCTTCGTATGCATCCCTATGCTGAGTGACCATCCCGATGAAGTGGGATGTTGAAGAAATTATTGGCTCTGCTTTTCTCAGCAACATTTGCGCACACTAGAAGGGCGCAGCATAGTCTTGTATATTATACTATACCAAGAGGGTAAGAAAGGGAAGTCAGGGCGAGGAGCAGGGAAAGGAGAAGGGGAGAACTTGTTAAGAGAAAGAGAGAGAGAGAGAAGGAAGGATATGGAAAAAAAAGAGACAAAAAAAAAAGACAAGGAAAAACGAGAAAAAAAGAGGGGGCGAGAGGACTAAGGAGAGACAGGGAGAGGGATGGAAAGATATAGAAAGAAAGAGAAGAATAGAGACAAAGAGAGTAAAGAAGAGGAGAAGATGGAAAGACAGAGAATGAAATATACAGAAATAAGTTTTCTGACTGCGAACAAGAGGACTTTACTTAAGTTGCAAATGTGTATCCTGGGCATTATTTTCTACTCACATAAAAATATTGAATCAGCACTGATTCAACGCCTATGTATTGTCCCTTTCGATGCGGTTTCCTGTGCAAGACACTAAATTATGCTGTGCATTGGTCGATATTTCTATTTCAATATCTGAAGTGCAGCATGGGGACCGTGCGTTTGAATATCCATGTGAAAAGTTCTACATGTGTTGGACTTGAAATAGACAAGCACGAAAGTTCCGTAGGGTCGGTGGTCTCCAAAAAATTTCGTCTGGCAGAGTTTATTTAGGTTCTTTTTACCTACGTAGAACCTGCTGTCGGCGATGGGAAATTCATGCTGCCACACGATCTCCTTTCTTTCTATTTTCATGTTACCGCAAGTGGACTCGATCGCCGACATCGTTTGAGAAGAAATCCAGCAGTCGATCTGCACCCCTGAGCCGCCACATCCACAAGCCATGAACTACGTTGCTGCAGGCCGATGCTACGCTCCGCCTCCATCTCCACGTCAAGAGGCCGCACCATCGCATTTCCGCCGCCACCACCACCACCGACGCCATACCGCTTACCTGCCGGCCAGCGCTTCGCTCGAAGGAAAACAGACGGTTGGCGCGCCCCTGACAACTGCCCGCTCTGCTAGCACTGTAATGAGGCCGGGCACACCTACCGCCGCTGCCAGTACCGCGAGATGGGGCTACGCGGTTTTGCCGTCGACGCGCCGTGTCCACAGCGATGTGAACGACCACACGACACCGCCGACTACCTTTCGCCGACTACCGATCGCCGTCGCCAGGCCGCTACATGTCACCACAGTGCCGCCAGTACACTGGCCCTACTTGGGGCTGTTCCCCGAGCCCATATCCGGAAAACTAAAGGTAGCAACCGATGGAGGTGCGGTTGCTGTACGACGAACTAGCGAAGATCCTCCGCCGCCACCCACGACGACGCCGCAACGAAATCTAAAGGCCTGACCACACGTACCCTTTGCAGCGCGTCACCGCGCGACTTTCTGACGCGGTGCCGCTCCCTCTCCCTATATACAGAGAGAGGGCCGCAGCTTCGCGTAGCCACGCGCCCTCTCTCTCCATAGGGAGAGGGTGCGGCGCCGCGTCAAAAAGCCACGCGCTCACGCTCTGCAACGGGTACGTGTGGTCAGACCTTAAAGCACCTACCGCAATACGAACGGGGCCCTGATGTCGAAACTTCGCAGCCCGAAAAAGACCTGATGACGCAACGTGGAAGCAGCGGTACAGGCCAACGCCGCGACCCAACCGCAAAGCCAGACGACGAACTAGCGTCCTGGACCTTCTCATCGACGGCCACAGCGTCACAGCTCTCGTCCACACCGGAGCAGACTATTCTGTCATCAGTGGGCCATTCGCCACCACGTTGAAGAAAGTCAAAACCACATGGGGAGACCCCGAAATCAGGAAAGCTGGAGGCCACCTGGTAACGCCGGTGGGGATCTTCACAGCGAGAGTCACCAATAACAACAGGATTTATCCCACGAGCTTCGTAGTCCTACAGCATTGCTCGAGAGATGTCACCCTTGGTATGGACTTCTGAAGGCTCCATGGCGCAATGATCGACCTGAGAACCGGGTCCATAACACTATCCACAGAAAGCACTACCGCCGCACACGCCGGCAGAAAAGCGCGCCTTGAATGTACTGGAAGACCAAGTCACCATTCCCCGTCGCTCCAGCGTCATCATTTATGTCGGCACTAAAATGACAGACGACATGGAAGGTGTCGTTGAAGGCGACCAGCACCTACTGATCAACCGCAAGAATTGTGTCGCAAGAGGAATAGCCAAGCTGCGTGAAGCGAAAGCAACGGTGATGCTCACGAATTTCAGCAACGAGTGCAGGCATGTGAACAAAGGCGCGACGGCCGCCTATATCGACGAAATTATAGAAGCCACCCATGCTCTCGCCCTCACCGATTCTACTGAACTTACTCCGATGAACCAAGCTCCTCAGGCTGCTTTCGACGTCAATCCGAGACTTCCGAAGCATAAGCAAGAACAGCTCAAAAAACCTGCTCCGGCAATACAGACTGCTTTTCGTCGTGGTCAAAAATTCGGCAGACCCCAGTAGCAAAACATCGCATCATGAGAGAGGAAAGCACCAGACCACACTGGCAGAGCCTCTAAAGAGTTTCGACTAGAGAACGCGAGGCCATAAAGAAACAAGACGACGAAATGCTACGCGACTACATCATTCAGCCCTGCAAGAGTCCGTGGGCATCGCCCGTGGTGTTAGTAGGAGGAAGGACGGAACCCTACGCTTCTGCGTCGATTATCGCCTCCTGAACAAAGTGACAAAAATAATAATAGAATCCACTTATAATAGAATCGAACGGTGCCAACGGAGCAACGATCAGGAATCTGGAGACTAAGGTTGATATTGATATTGATATTGGCAAATCGCAGTCGATGAGTGAGACCGAGAGAAGACGGCCTTTATAACACCATACGGCCTCTTCGAGTTTAAGGTCATGCCCTTTGGTCTTTGCACGGCACCTGCGACTTTCCAATGCGTTATGGATACAGTACTTACAGGGAGTTAAGTGGCAGATTTGCCTCGTCACGACCACGTGACGATATAATATATGTAGCTTGATGTCAACTTTAAATGGCTGACTTTATTTCACCTCAGGAGTATTCGACACTAGATAATATTTTTTAAAAGCCAAATGTAACGTTAATGTAATGACACGTTCTAATTTCCCAAACGTAACTGTAACGAGTTCATTTAGCATTCAAGAAAATGGTAACGGGAACTCGCTCCAAGATTGGGAAGGAACGAGCTTTCGTTACTGTTTTAGAGGAACGTGTACCGCACTGCTACAGACATTCATTTCAGTATTGCTGGGTGAACATGAGACCGGCTCGGTAGCCGCACTAGCACGACTAGTACATTTCTTTGTATGTTGTAGAGCATCTTCAAAGAAAGACCTGTAATTGGCTGAATACCGTTGGTCGTTTCTCCTCTTAGCAAGCCCGGTGGGGCTTTGGTCAGGTGCCTGCTTTGTTGATTGTCAGTGAAGACGAAAGGAGAATGCGATATCCAATTTGTTCGGCACTTTTGATTAATGAGCGCTTCAAGCGCAGAAGCTAGTCGTACTTCACATTTTAACGCGATAGCGTTAAAGAACTCCTTTCGCAGAAATTCCGGCGTCGGCGTTGGTGTCGGCGTCGGTGACGGCGTCGGCGGCGGCGTCGTTGGTTGTGAGCGAAAAATCATCATCTTGTCCGTGACCTAAAAATCGAGAAAGACGCAAATAAAATAAACAATACGAATTTCCGGGTCCAAATGAGGATCGAACCAGGGTCGTCTGCGTGGCAAGCAGGTGTTCTACCACGCAGCCACGCTTCTGCTTGTGATTACATATAAAATAACTTCTTCTGCTTGGAATTGCAGTGAAAATAGCTTTCATGCTTTGCAAACACGCGCGTCCTGTATAAAGGCGTCACAATACATGTAATATCGCAATAATATTTCGTGGTACAAGCGTGCATAGCCATCGGGCGTCAGGAGATGTGAATATCATAACGACATTGTGGTTTAAAGCCGTGCACCCATTACAAAAGGGACATACGTTACTGCGCGTATTCCCTTAAGACCACGTAGGGGGTGCATAGCAACTTCGAAAACATTTCCCTCATTTACCGCGCATAATTGCTCGTGCTTTAAAGCATGCTACGCATTACATAGTGTGCACTAAGGGATTGAAGTACGGACTAGGACAGGATATCGCTATCGCGTTCAACTCTTAAAGGCGAAGCTTAAGGGTCCCCCATTTTTTTTTTTTTGCAAACAACTAGCCTACTGGAATTACGAATTGCGACGAAAGCCTGCGCAGAGCAAAGCAAAAGCGCTATGTTTTATACCTCTCGTGGTATCAACGAGTGAAAAAATGTTATCTGCTTGTCAGTCGTAAATCGCGTAATTAGAACCACTGTGAGGCGTCGCAATATGGTTCTCTAGCTGAAACGAGACCGTTAGGGATAATTTTAGGTAATTTCGGTAGCTAGTTTGCGCACTCAAGACGGTAATGTGGCAATGTCGTTGCCACCATCGGGCACAGATGCGAAGTTCGTGGAATTATGACAAGAACCAAGAAGATCATATCGAACGGATTTTTCTGAATACTTGGTGGCTGACGGGAATTTTACAGTGCACAATAAACAAAAACTTCGATTGGCTTCAGAAATTACCAAAAATAACATAGAATATGGTATATAGTGTACGATACAGCGTAGAGTATAGTGGGTTAAGTGAGCCACGTTTACGTACAAGTTCCTTTCACAAAACATTACGTGAGTTTAGCGTAAATTATGCGCATCGTCGCTTCAAGTATTGTTACAAAGAACTCTACAAGTCAGACAAAGTCTGGGAGCGGGCTATTTGTTATTTCATACCCAAATCTGCTGATCGTGAAAGAACACACTGCAAAAGAAGTGAGATCAGGATAAGCGCACACTTGCTACTGAATGTCATTAAAACACACAAATATATAGCCTAAACGCAAGATAACATGTTCATGCTAAAAAAACAACAACAAGTGCAGCATGAAAGTAGAGAAACCGTAAAAAAAAAACTAAGACGGAACACCACCACGTTCCTATGAATCAAGTAAAGCAAGTTCTTTATCGAATAGGAAAGTTGGAGCTTTACTGACACAGCTTCCTTTGGCTATTGTTGCAGCCTCAATGATAATCCTAGTGCCATCATTAGGGTGAGACGGAAGAATCCGTGTTTTCTGAAACCGGCTGGAAACCACAATCCGAAAAACGAGAAGTCAATAACCATCCTTACCCTAGCCGTGCATACTTTTTCACTATGGTCCTTTAACCGTACCTTCTTTGTCTATCTTTGCGCAGAGCAGTTTTATGCAAAGCAACAGACACCTGTGTAACATACACACATTTTTAACATTCAGTCAGAATTCTGGGACATTTAAGGTGTCAACTAACTGCGACCGTAACCACTTGTGCGTCATCGGGACACGTACATCCCACTTTTCCTTCTGGAGAAAAATCTGTCTCTTACATCACATGTCCCAATTAGTGCAACGCAGTATTGCAGTCCTTTCGCAGCTCGAGAAAAATTGTTTTACCTCGCCGTCAATGATGAGTGAACTGCCACATTGTCATTGAAATTGGTTCCACCTTTTATGAAATTGTTTGATTTTTTCCTCTCGTTGCCATCGAAAGTACGAGATCAATTTAACTTTTTCTGGATATTTATGGAGGCAATTATGGCTCCCACACATCATGTGTTTTTGTAAACTTTTGCAGTAACTCGACCGATAAATGCTTCGAATTACTGTCGTCTGCGAAATTCACACGTTCTTCGCGAAGCTTAGTTTTGTATAATGGTTCCTTGGATTTTTTTTGTTATATGATATAGCCCCAGGAAAGTGGGCAGATATTCAGGGATAAGTTCAGTTCCCGACCTTTCCGACCACGGAAGGAAGTGCGGTGAAGTGAGCTTTGCCGGAACAGACCCCAGACATGTGAAGGCTTACAATAGGCGAAGCTGGAAGTGCTGTTCTGCCGCTGGAAATGAGGTGAGCAATAATAATAATAATAATAATAATAATAATAATAATAATAATAATAATAATAATAATAATAATAATAATATTTTATAATAATAATAATAATAATAATAATAATAATAATAATAATTGTTGGGGTTTAACGTCCCAAAACAGCGATATGATTATGAGAGACGCCGTAGTGAAGGGCTCCGTAAATTTCCATCCCATGGCGTTCTTTAAAGTGCGCCTAAATCTATAACCGCGGCCTGAAATATTTTCGCCTCCATCGAAAATGGGCCTACCGCGGCCGGGATTGGATCCCGCGACATGCGGGGTAGCACTCGAGCACCATGACCACTAGACCACCGAGGCGGGTGAATGAGATGCGCGAGATGTTGCTCTGCAAAATTTGAGAATTGTTCCTGTGCGCCACTTGCTTTGAATGCTTCAACATAAAATACCGGTGATGTGATTGGAAGATGGTGCCCTCATGAGTCAGCGGGACATATGTATCCAACTTTTTTTTCAGTAGAGAAGTGGCTGGATATTGATTAGATTTGTTTGGTACTATTTTAATGCGCTGTATATGTATATACCACAGCCGTATCTGATATCATCTTTTGAATAAATAGAGGCGGACCCACAAAAGATTAAGAGCTTCGGACAGCAGGTGACGAACCAGGGAACGCTTGATTGTAACGCAGTGCTCCAAATCCGCTACCAAAAGCACATTTTCACGTTTTTCATTAAACTACTCAACTTGGGCAAAACATTGAAGCCCGTGGCTTTCTCTGCCGCATGTGCGTTTTAAATCTAAGCAGACGCTAATCATCGCCCCTTTTGCATCATTACAAAATATCAGCTATGGACAACAAGGACGGGAATTGTCGGAAATTGAGGTGACTGTGCAAAAGCAACGCGCACGCCAAGCGATGCAAAAATTAGAAAAAAAAATCAAATAGCGAATGAACAGAGCAGCACGTCCTATGAATAAACCTGGCCGTGCGCATATTGTTTTGGATTGTATACATCTTCTCTGAGCGCGCATCGCTCCGGAGCTTTGGTCACGTGCCCGCAACTCCTGTCCAACGAGGAACGCGCCTAGCGACGCGCGGAAGCCAAAATCGACCCGTGCACCGCGTGCGTTGGGGGGGATGATGGGAAAGAGAGTCGGCGAGCAGTTGCGGAAGTTCCGCTACATTTTTTTGCCGGGATGGTCGCGTGCGCTGAGGCAAAGAGCAGTGTGACAACTGGCTGAACTGTCCGCGCTGCGTATCTCTGAATCCAAAGTACGGTCACCTTTTCAAAAGCTGACATCCCTTCTATTCGGATATCCAGTCTACTTCCACTGGTGCTGCTTAAGGTGAGTGTCTGCAAGTGGAAATAGCTTAGTTGATGTGATTAATTTCATAATTGTGAGGAGTGGTTTGTTATGTGCCGTAAGTCAAACATCATGTCTTCCGTTTGAATGAAGCTTAGGTTAGTAAATGCTTATGACTTTTCTGGCCTTCTTATTTTGATACGTGTTTCATTTCATTCGGTCATGCGGGCTACACTTTTTACAAAACGTTTTATTGTCGCTCTATTTCTATCTCTAGCACCGTTTTTCAATAGTTTGACATATCACTTAGGGTTTGTGAGTGTTTTCTGAAACTGTTCCTTTTCTCCTGGCATTTCTTTTTTGAGTGTTATGTAATCAGTAATATCCCGATTCGCACTAAGGTGCCATTTCATAAATATCAGACCTTTCAATAGATTGCTTAGGCGCCGCTTCGGAAGCACGTTGGGCGACTAGACAAACGTACTGCGTGGCGTTGAGGTCAGTGACCTGCGCTCCCCCGCCGCTAGCGCGCACGGAGACAGTGGAGTCCGGGCATCAATACTGGTCGCAGCGCTAAGCTGCCTCACGATTGAGGAAAACTGCATTGCGATTTTCTTTCGTGATATCAATGAAATCTAGTCTAAAGTATGAAAATGGGAAAATGATCTCTATTTAAAACGTACTTGCTCCCATGTTTATTAAGACATGCTTGGTATCAAGGTTCCAATAAATGTTTGGAGCCAACGCACTTCACGGATTGCGCGCTAACTTCATTTTACTGGGCACCTACACCTGGCTGTTGGTGTTGTCCCATTTCAGGATTTTGTTTCTTTCTGGGCCATGCAGCAAGGTAGCATTGGCCGCTTGCGGGTAATATTGGTCTTTTAAAACTATCCTAGAAGGCCTACTGCAATCGCAGTTGCTAATCACCCAAGTACGCACCCACTACGCGTCCGTAAGGCAATACGCAAACGTACGCAGCTGCTCCCTTTTTTAATGATTTTGCTGCTGATAATGACTAAGTATGTGTGGTGCTTCGTAATGGGTGGGCTATTAAACCCCTCACTCGTTGTGCAATCCACATGTCTTGACGCCTGGCGCAACTGTACGCTTCTGCTACGCAACATCACTTGGAATGCCACTCTTTGCACGAAATGGCACTCGCAGTTTAGAACTTGTTCGGCGAGTTGGTGCATCTTAAGACTACAGGAAGAACCTGCGGAACCTGACACACGTTAAACCACGCACGCACGCACACACGCACGCGCACGCGCACACACACACACACACACACACACACACACACACACACACACACACACACACACACACACACACACACACACACACACACACACACACACACACACACACGCACGCACACACACACACACACACAGAGCGAGAGAGAAAAGCGCAGATTACTTGCAACTAACTTTGTTCCACGAAGTCCACATAAAACGCATCTGGCAGAAACCGTCACCGAGCCAGCGCGGCTCAAAAAGCACCACCAGAAAAAGAAAAAAAAAAAGAAAGAAAGAAAAAAGCTAAGAAAAACAAACACGAGACAGCATCTTGACAGCGCTCATCGATAAACCTCCCCGCGGTGTTGTGCAAAAAAAAAAAAAAAAAAAATTGGGGTCACTCACGTAGCAATTTCCCTTCTTCTTTATGTGGTATGCTTCGCAAGTTCCCATTGCTTTACTATCGCGGCAGTGACTCACTATATTTACATCCTTCAGCATTGGATCTTTACGCCCTTCAGCATATTGTTTATTACTGCCAACTCATGCTCACGCATGCGCACATTCACACATTTTATAGTCTGTCCCACATAACTTTTACCACAAGGCAAGGGTATCTCATAGATCACGCCAACACTGCAATCTACGTATCAATAGGTGTCATTTTTCTCGCACCCTTGCACACTGTTTCGCCCTCCACCTATACGCGCGCACAAGCCTGCAAGCTTCATAGGAGTCGAAAACACGACCGCAACTCCGTGTCACTTCCCAGCCTTAATAAAGTAGTGCGACGTTTCGTGTTCATAAGGCACAACTCTGCATCTTTTACCTACATGCGTCATTTGAGGTGGGACAGTCGAGCATTCGGCCTTGATCTTTTTCAACGTTGCCTCCGCTACTGCAATTATTACAGTTTACGGAGAACCAGCTTTTTGCAGCCCAGCCACCTGTGTGCCAAAGCTTTCCAGAACGGTGTGTGTGCAAGACTTCTTGAAGGCCGACATGACACGGTCTATGGCCCGCTTCACTGTTTTCTAATGACTAGAGTCATAAGGCAACAAAGTCTTTTGAGGCCTCACGTATATTTTCAGTACACAAGGCTGTCAGAAAAAGTCCCACGGATGTCTAAAAATGGAATTTGGTTATCTTTTGTTAGTTGATGGCTCTGAAAAAAGTTTAAGTACATCCTCAGCGGCATCGTCATACATGGAAGCTTCACGTTTTTTTTTAAAAGCACAAGGAAATCATCAACATAACAATACAGAGATAAAAATTGGCCGCGTATCTGCGTGCTTCGCTGCAACAGTCATCGAAAGACGATAGTCTTGTGCCGGCTGTACTACTATGTTTTGCCTTGCCTCAAACAGCGCCTACTCTACGTCGAATTGGCTGCATCTGGCTGGCATTCATAAAATAGAGGAGGCGCTGCGCGCGATATGGACGCCGTAGAAAAACATGAGCTTGTGCTGAACCAAGGGCATTACACCGTGACCAAGGGCCACTGCGGCAGCACCTTATTGTCGGCACAGGGCTTTTTCGTGCAGAGCGTCGCAGTTCGTGCACAGCGTTTCATTTTCAGCGCAGCCTAAAAAACACTAGGGTCTTTAGAATTGCGTACCTATGTATTTTCTAATAAAAGAACACACGTCCTGACACTTACATATTAATGGTGCCCCTCAGGAATGCGTAGTATTTGCTTTTTTGATCGAATATGTTCACAAATATGAATGCAAACAGCAGTTCAAGATGGCTGGGCGTTCAGAAAGTAGTTACACTTTGGCCGAGTAGCTGAGTAGGGTTACGGACAGCCAGACAGACGAACAGCCAGATCAAAATTTTTGCGTTGAAGTATCCGAAGAAGGTATATAACAGCTGCCTCTTACCGGTACTTACCTACGGAGCAGAAACCTGGAGACTTACAAAGAGGGTTCAACTTAAACTGAGGACGACGCAGCGAGCGATGGAAAGGAAAATGATAGGTGTAACCTTAAGAGACAGGAAGAGAGCAGAGTGGGTCAGGGAACAAACGGGGGTTAAGGATATCATAGTTGAAATCAAGAAGAAGAAATGGATATGGGCCGGGCACGTAGCACGTCGGCAGGATAACCGCTGGTCATTAAGGGTAACTGACTGGATTCCAAGAGATCGCAAACGCGTGAGGGGGGATACAGAAAATTAGGTGGGTAGATGAGATTAAGAAGTTTGCAGGTATAACGTGGCAGCAGAAAGCACAGTACCGGGTTGATTGGCGAAATATGGGAGCGGCCTTTGCCCTGCAGTGGGCGTAGACAGGCTGATGATGATGATGATGACGATCCGAAGAAAGACTATCGTCTTTAAAACTGGTCACGGTCGATGACTTCACTGACGGCTCAGTCAAAACCTGATAAAATATTGCATAATAAAGGGGCAACGGAAGACCCAATGCTGATGCCCTGTTTCTGCACGTAGTAACCGCCTGTTAACTGGATAAAAGTGAAGTTGAGGCAAATCCCTAACAACGATAACAACCTGTCTACAGTCAAACCGGCAGAATTATATCAACGTGTCCCTTTTAATGTGCTGACTTGAATGCGTAAAAAAAAATTCGCGATAGACGCTTCCAAAAAGAAGCTATTTAACT
This sequence comes from Rhipicephalus appendiculatus, assembly GCA_030522465.1. Lineage (NCBI taxonomy): Eukaryota > Metazoa > Arthropoda > Arachnida > Ixodida > Ixodidae > Rhipicephalus > Rhipicephalus appendiculatus. Next base: position 12,342 of record JALIZH010020881.1, on the reverse strand, counting down.
TCCAAATTCAAAATAGAAGCACACGACGGGAATCGGCATACCCTTTGGTATTTCGTTCACTCAGAGATATTTCAGGCTGGTTTCCGTAGCTTGAAATTAAAACACGGATAAGATTACCCGTACCGGAACCCTGCAGCACATGGTGGCGTTTCTGCCGCAAGCGAGCGCCGCACGTTCTGGCGGGTTCCTTTTAGCACAATCTAGCAAACGTCTCAGTGTAGCAAATGCGAGGTCAAAATGAGTCACAAACGATGAGGTGCTCAGAATAAAGGGAACTTGAACGCGAACTTTAACGAAAAAGCGACGCGCTGTGCGTTCGTGCGTGCGAAGACATGCGGCGATGAGTTCCGGGGACGCCACCGAAACCCATGTCACTCGAGGAGGGCAGTGACAAATGCCTTGCAGGAACGCCAAATGGGACGCGCACCCATTCAAGTCGACTAAACAGAATAGCGCTGGTAGGTGAGAACAAGTAGAACGCGCAGACACTCAAGTTGACTGAACAAAATAACGCTAGCAGGTAAAACTATGTTGACAGTGCAGGCAAATTTGGTATATGCCCATAAAGAACCGTATGATTTTGCCCTGCTAGAGAAATGTAAAGTACGGTGCAAAGCAGAAGGCTGCGCCTTGTGTAGACTGTTCGACAGCGCCGTGTAGACTGTTCGACACCCGGAACTACTGTTAGAGGCTGCAGTACATCCGAGTAGCTTCGCCCGATATTCGTCGAGGTCGCCGACCACACCTTGGCATGCCGGCGTCGCGGCCTCCTGATCCAAACGTCCGCTGCTCCCGTTGTCAATGCGTTGCTGGCGATGCAACCTTCATCGACCGAAGCCACGCGGACAATGCCAGCTGGTACTTGTTGTTCTCTCGCAAACAGCTCTAGTGATGCGTCTCGAGCTTCTCAAAGTTGTGCGCGCGCTCGTGCCTCTTCTACTACTACTTGTCGCGCTTCTTCGTCGTCTTTCTGCTTTCATTTCACTGGTGCAGCCAGGGAGGTTTCAAGCACCCCCGCTCCTCCCGATGATTTTCAATTTCGCATGCGTATGTAAACACGCATGCATACAAACACAAGCGTGAATGTACATGAAGTATGGTCGAGCCACTACCGAAAAAAATTGCTGGCTACGCTACGGTTTCGCCTGATGGCTCTTACACATGATGTATAGGCGGGTCCATCGCTGGAACGTGAGTGGCCTCAAGTGTTTACCGAAACTTCCTTTACAGAAAGGTCGTTAGAACACAAGGAAGAAAAATCGACAGATCCCACGCGCTGTGGGAATCGATGTAATGCGAAGCAGCCAGCAAGGAGCGAATCATGCTGTACACAATATGAATGTCATGATTTACGTGTTAGGACCTGTCATTTATGTTTGCAATACAGTCACGTCGCGCAATACCAATTTTGTTGTATATCAAGCTGGCGAACCGGAAGCAAGCGCACCATCAGCGTGGCATGTAAATGGCGTTGTAGATGACATGGATGGCAAGATTTTCTTGTTACCATCTAACACTTATGTTCGTTATACAGTCACGTCCCGCAATACCAGTTTTGGTGTATGTCAAGCTAGCGAAACGGCCGCGACCGCGCCATGAGCGTGACATGCAAGTCCTGTTGCACATGTCATGATTTCCATATTACCAGTTGCCATTTATGATCATCATACAGTCAGGTCACGCAACACCAAATGTGGTGTATATCAAGCTAGCGAAATGGCCGCGAGCGTTCCATGAGCGTGGCATGAAAGTCATGTCGCACATTACGTGTCATAATTTCCATATTACCACTTGTCATTTTGCTCGTCATATAGTCACTTCACTCAATACCAAATTTGATGCACATCAAGCTAGCGAAACGGCCTTCAGCGTGGAGTGCAAGTCATGTTGAACATGAAATCTCATGATTTCCATATTACCACTTGTCATTTATGCTCGTCATACAGTCACGTCACGCAATACCAAATTTGGTGTATATCAAGCCGGCGAAACGGCCACGGGAGTACGACCGTGGCATGCAAGTCATGTTGCACATGAGATGTCATGATTTCCATATTACCACTTGTCATTTATGCTCGTCATACAGTCACGTCACTCAATACGATATTTGGTGTATATCAAGCTAGCGAAACGGCCACGAGAGTGTCATGAGCGTGGGCATGCAAGTCATGTTACACATGACGTGATGATTTCCATGACCAGTTGGCATTTATGTTCGTCATACAGTCACGTCACGCAATAGCAAATTTGGTGTATATCAAGCTAGCGAAACGGCCATCACCGCATTATGAGTTTGGCATGTAAATCATGTTGTACATGACATGCACATCATGATTTTAATATTACCACCTGTCATTTATGTTGGTCATGCAAAAATGTCTCGTCTTACCCATTTTTCGTTATTTCAAGTTAGGAAAACGGCCTCACCAGTCATTCATGTTCGTCATACAGTCATGTTATGCTATACCAATTTTGGTATAAATCCCATTAACGATACGGCCAGCAGAGCACAAAGTCGTAGGCGGCTAGATAGATAGATAGATAGATAGATAGATAGATAGATAGATAGATAGATAGATAGATAGATAGATAGATAGATAGATAGATACGCTCAATGTCCCCGAAGTTCACTAAGAAATGCTTCGCATTTAAAACCAATGTACTGACGGGCACAATATGGTCAACTCAACCGAATGAATTCGTTTATGTCAAACGATCCAGCATCTTCATCTAGATCATTCGAGTCACTGCGCTTCGCATCAATGGCAAGGTAGGTAGGTAGGTTAAAACTTTATTTTTCCTTTTGAAAGGGAAGGGGCAAATGGATAGAGATGGGGGAGGTTGCCACCCACGAAATTCCTCCGCAACCCTAGAAATACTCCGAGTTCGGGACACCTAGCATCAACGGAATTAAAGCAAGGTGGAAATAACAGCCCAAACAAGCAAATATGAATTGGTCACTGAAGCGGGGAGCAGGTCGCGAAAACCACAATACGTATATAGACGAAATCCTTTATCATCTCATACTCGCGTCCGTCCGTCCGTCCGTCCGTGCCCTGGAACGGTGCCAACTGGGGCCTCTCCCCTTCTCACTCTCTCAGCAATCACGTGATGGCACAGTGGCGCATAGCAACAGTTGCGCCGCCACAGCTGTAGACTGTCCCCTTTACACCCTCTCATCAATCACACTGTTGCTGAGACAGTGTAAAAAAAAGAAGAAATAATACAAAAAAAAGACATGACATAGTCAGTCGAATGGCCACAGGCTTTCGCCAACACACTTTGGAATTTACAGTGTCCTTCAATTATTTGGATGCCCTTACACGAACTATAGCATGAGCGCTTTATGACCCCTGCCCACGCGATTCGATGTTCGCCTAATTAGAACGCTTCTATTACACTCTACCTAAATGCATCCCGACACAGCGTTACCCTTCAGAGTCTGATGGTTCCCTTATGGTTCCGTGGCGAAGGCGCGCCAGCATGGGCACATGTACGGGGAGGAGACTCACGGAGCGTCGCGTCTCCTACGGAGTGTGTGTGCCTGTTTGTGTGTATGTGTGTGCGTGCGTGCGTTAGTGTGTGAGTTGTATGTTTGTGTGTTTGAAGTTTTTCCTACGCTTCCGCTTTTCAAAGGGAGAAATTCCAAAATAATAGCAATGATTTCCACGCATGAAGACGTACTTCGCCATGTGTTGTTAGTATATGGAGGCCAAAAAGGCTGAACCAGATAATCCGTGTAGGGACGGGGGTTTAATTTCTGCGGAGATATATACTTATGCTTCAATTTTAACACTTACGGCAGATATCTCGCAGTCTGCATGGCAGAGATTCAAGTCTCAGAGGCGATGCTGTTCAGCAGTATATATTTGCTACAACAACGTAAAGTGCCAGGTTTTAGCTTGCTTAAAAAAATAAAAAACCAGGTGGTTGTTTTTGTATTAGAGAAACGTAACACAGATTTTGCTAACCTTGTTTGTAACCGCTACGGCTTTGCGAAACTTCCGTGGTCGGTTTTGTTAATGGTCTGCTGTAGCTACGTCACTGTGAACCACTGCCAAGTGTTGCGAACTGACCTGAGATTGTCCCGCCAACCTCAGAGGTGCGCCTCCAGAGAAATGATTATGCCACTGTCGTCAGAGTGTTGCTGCTCACAACCAGCGCCATTGTGATAATTATCCCTTTACTCTGGCAATTTTGAAAGCATTAGTATTTGACAGCAGTGGTAGTAGCAGTGGCCACATAAAGCTCAGTTTAATTCTCGAGGGGACGACGCAAGCTACGATTCATCAAGTGAGCCAGATGACGACGAGAGGTTCATAACATGCAGTACGTAATGTAGGTGAGGAGGCATTGACTCTTGTCCCTGCTACTAACAACTGATTTTTATCAGTAAGTTACACATAACACGCTAAGGTAAGTCCGCTCTATATATCCCAGGGAGATATAGGAGCAAAAATCCATGATATCCAGGCTTCCACTGATCTGATGTGCCGCTGATCGGCATTGATTCTGATGAAACAACGTATCCTCTACAGCAAGGGTATCAAACACGCGGCCCGCGGGTCGCATGCAGCCCGCCAGCCTCTCATTTGCGGCCCGCGACTGGGCATGACGGTCTTCACTCCACATTTTTTTATTATTTTCTTAATAAGTATGTTCATGAGTAAACAGGCATGACGACTCTAAAGCATTGTTTTCGTGCAGCACCCCATCTTGTCACCATGTGGTGAAATATTACCGTGAAAAAAAAAAAAGAAGTACGCTTCAGAATCGGCGTCCTGATTTTCGTCATTTAGGAGGTCTCTATAGACATGTTGGAATCCTGGTACCAAATATCCTTCAGAAATGACCCGTACATGATATATGGGAAAGGTTTTCTTTCAAATGGTAACGTTTGCTGACGATTTTTACAAACTACCCCCCCCCCCCCCCCCCACACACACACACACTTTACATTCTTCCTGGCCCTAGCGGGACTAAACTGCGTGACTGCGGTCCGCTGGCTGAGGTGAGTTTGAGACCCCTGCTCTACAGGTATTTCCGAGGTTCTTTCGCAAAATAGATACTGCGCAGATTGTGGCGAGTCGTCATAGTAATCAAAACACACATTGGTGCAGCTGCAGTGAAGATCCTGAAGCTGGCGTCCTCTTATCTACGTGATTGAGCATACATACAGCGGTCGTTCCGTCGTCGCAGATGCTGTCGCACGGTTTACCGAGCACCAATTAAGTAAACGGAAGTGCATTCGGCGGTGAGGTCAACGAACCCGGCAGCATGCTCCACCGTCTAGGCATCGGTCTGCTACGGCCAATCGATGACGCTCCACACGAGTCAGTGCGATGACGGTCACGCTGAAGGCTGTGATTTACCGTGGATTGGATTGTGGGAATACGAAGCTAAGCATTCACAATCGTATGCAAAGGGCTGGTTTATTTTTTCAGATTGACGAAATACAAGGCTAACTAATTGAATACTTACAAGGCTGATTGATTACCACGTGTCAGTGTCATACAATGAGATGTAGTGACTGTGGAACGTCGGTTGCCGAGAATCTTACGCATTGTTCCCGAGTAAAGCGACTAGAAAGAGGATCAGTTCGGCTTAGTCGGCACTTAGCTGCAAACATACAAGTCACAGGTTGCTGCACTTAATACTTCTTTGACATGCAGTACTATAAAAGATTGCCACTTCAAAATGGCGACCATATTATTTGGAGGTGAACCTCGTTTTGTACTGTCTATAAGTGTTATGTGCGTTATGTGTGCAGGCAATCACAAATCATTACGTCTTAAATCCGCGTTATTCACCCTGGCATGATCCAAAACTTACTTTGATACTTGAACCATCTGTGTTGTAGAGTTGTGATGCAACTCCAGCGGGAAGTAGGTCAAAGCGGTCAGAAGTTATAAAGAACTTCTTGTGCCTTTGACGGCGTCATCATCAGGTCCTCAAACCCCTTCGAAGACTGGCTAGGGAGGCTACGCCTTTCCCAGTGCCAGCAACACCTTCGAAGAAACTCTTGGCATCGGCCGTAGAATCCAAAATCTATTGTTCACAGATTCCAAAGACCTCCTTCTGATGACAGAGGTTCAGAACAGTCCATTTGTTTCTATATGGGGCTGCAGCCCCATCGGAAAGTAGATAATCTTCCGGAGTTGTAGCAACTACTGCTTCAGTCGTCACCACCTCGCGCTGGAACGCGGATACCGAAACAGCATTTTGTTCAGCCGACTCTAAAATGACAACGTAGCTCTTCACTAAAATTTCTTCGTCTGGGCAGCAATAAACTGCGAATGGGTGCTGTGTTGCCTGATTGATCGCCCAATCATAAGCCTGCGTGGCATCCTCTACAGCGAACTTGTAATTCTCTGAGACGTCCATAAGAACAGTGGCTTCAGTTTCTGTGAGCATTGACTTCGGATCACAAAGGTAGCACGATCGTGTTTTGATTATATCATGATGAATTGTCAGTTTGTCTATAGTCCCAAAAATTAATTTGAAAATCATAAATTAGGAGAGGTATATCCAGTTTGCATCGTAAGCCACTCGCCCGCTGTTATACACACAAGTGGTCTAAACCAGTACTGTGCACTTATTCGTCAACGATCGCAGTTTCGGTGTAATTCGTGCCGGGGCAGGCCTGACACTTTCCGTAAATATAGTCTCCGTTGTATGTGTGCGTCTGTGTTGCAGACAGTTCTCGGCAACATTTGTTCAAAGAATGTCTTCAACCCCGAACTGTGAATAATCAACTTAAAGTTTTGGGGGGTCTACACAGACGGAAATTAAGTCTGCGCCACTTGCCCCTACAACCACGCAGTTTGGCGGTCGCAAAGTTGCAAACAGTGCAAAGTCACACTTCATATCATTGATATTTTTCCGCTCTCCATAGAGGTCATTTTGGTTCAAGAGCAGTAGTCGCGTTTATCGACATGCTATTATATTTCATTGCGATAGCAATTATATGGACAGTCTCAACGAATTTTTGCCGTCGCCGTGATGTCGCGTAAAAAGTCCAAATTGATAAGGTCACTCAGCGCATCGTACGTTATACCCTCGGGTAATAGCGCGAGAGCGGGAGCGACGAACGTGGCTGAAGCGGAGATCAAACCAGCCGGCCGATCTCCGTCGCTCCGAGGCGCATGCGATTAGATCCCCCCGCCTGTTAGACCGGCCGTAGAATGCTCAAGCAGAGCGGAAACGCCCCACCTGTCTTTCGAGATCGTGAAAAGACGCGTGGGGGGGGGGGGGGGTGCTTTCAGTGACCTTTGATTTTTCGAGCGTGGTCGTCGCTGGCGCGCGCGCTATTTCGCTATCTCGGCAGCCGACAGCCTTTCCTGCTATGGTTAAAACCTTCTTGGAAAAAACACTGGCAGGTTGCAGAACAAAGAAACCCTGTTTATATGAGGTGGAAACATGAAACAGTCCTTAGACACAGACACAACATATTCCACTACGTTTCTCGCAGTCCTACAAGTGCTGCACAACTGGGTGCGAACGTTCACTACATCTGCAACGCCAACCAACAGCCGGCAACGACGATCCTGCTATAAGGCGCTCGAAACGCCCGATAACTTTCACTACCACGTGCGCATAAGAGTCAGCTGATCCACACGAAGAGCAACGCGAAGTTTCATGCCAGTCTTCATGGCTCTTCTGACATTCGACATCTGGGGCTACGCCTTTCGACTGAGCAGTGTACGCGCCACTGCAACGTAAGCACGTCCCACGAATCCGGGCGATATCCAAATAGAGATACGCGTAGGGCTCTATTATGGGTCAGGATGCCATAGTTTCACTAACCGAGATGAAAAGCAGGCCTCAGGAACAGCACGTTTACTTATGATCGGAGATATAAACAGGAGTTGTAATTAATATATCACATATGATCGACAATTGAAACAGAGTACCGCCTTCGGCACGTAGACTCGAAGCAGACTTCCATACAGTAAGCCACGCCGCTATGTCCAGGCATATTGCGATCCACTACTAGCCGTTGGTACCAAAGAAAATGCTTCATTAGGGGACGCAGTTCACGCTCATGTAAGGTCCACCTCATCCTGAAACCTGCAGGTCAGCTGCGCATACAGCACACAATTAAAATCTAGCGAGCACTACGTGACAAGCGCCCGGGAAGTACATGCCCCGGTCACGAGAGAAGTCGTCACAGTTGCTTACCTGGGCTGGCCAAGAAGTAAGCAGAATACACAAAATTCTTTAGGGGCAAGCATTTTAACGTCGCATATTCATGCGGGCTACGGATGTTACTCTCTACTAAAGGCTGAAGCTTCTTTCCGACGAGTTCATAGCGGTAGTTCTGCCAGACTGGTGATGTCACCGCCAGTGACCTTGTCAACAGGCTGTTTTCTCAGGCGCGTCCGTGAAGAGCCTCCACGATGCCTTGGAGCGTGTTCAGCTAAGTCGCGAGCCTGCCTTTTTCTCACAGCTGAAGACAGAACCTGTTTACTTTGCATTATTGCTGCGACTTACGAGAACCCTAGGTTCAGTACTCTTCAAACAAACAAACAAAAAAAAAACATTCCAAGACTACAGTGCAGGCGGAAGCGGGGCCGGCACGCTGCCCCCCACATTAGATGTTTCGTCGGCTCGAGACGCCTGACAATATGTCACGCTGCGATTGCAGGAAGTGGGCGACGACAGTGCAATCTTTTCGTATAGGGGAGACCGCAAGCTATGCTGTTGATAGCCCTTTGCTATTGGCAAAGCTGCACACTTCTTCATTTTTTTTTTTTTTTGCCGAAGGCAGCGGAGGAAAATTCGTGGCTGTTTCGTCGACGGCTATAGCATAACGATCAGCGGTTACAGTAGGTAGTGTGAGCCACAGAGGAGGACGGGACCACAAAAGCAGCATCAAAGTATAAACGCCGCTTTGTGCAACCATCCTCACAACAACGACACGGACGGTCGCATCCTTTGCTTTCGTTGTCATCGATTTCGCAGCGACCACAGTACAGCGTTGCGCACTGCTCACGGCACGGCTGGCACCGTTGGAGCCGCACCGCCGACAAGCATGTTGTAGGCAACGGTCGTCGAACGTGACTCGATGAGCTGGAATTCGCAGGCAGTAGTGGACGGGTTTCCTTCGACTCATTATTATTGGACACAGCGTGTGTCCTGGGCCATCATTAAGGCGCCCTCCCAATGCGCGGAAATTATCGTGCTTTATGTGTATTTTTTAAGGCAGTCATTAAAGATTTGGTATGTTGGCGCTTGAAATTCTTGTCATTTCTGTCCCCTTTCCTTTATGTCCCATTTTCACAAAATGAAATTCGCGTCACAAATAAGTACAGCTCGGAAGCTTACCTTTGTCTTAATTACGTCGCAGCTAGACGACGCAATGAGAAGGATGTAAATTACGGACTCCTTGAAAAAGATGGCGGCACGACTTTTCATCAAGAAAAGAGCTTTATCCTAGAGTCCCTAGAGTCGAAGAGTGTGCACTCGAATACGCAAGTATTAACTCAGAAAAAGGAGCAGACTCTTACCGAAGAGCTAGTTGCCTTCTTTGATGACACAACAAGCCAGCTTTAAAAAAGGTGGGCTGAGTAGCGGCGATTTACAGGTGAGCAAGCTGATCGGGAGAGGGATGACAGCGCTGAAGAAAGTGCACTTGCACGCAGCCCTCCAACAATCACTCACCAGAATCATGGAAAAAGTGTTTTTAACTATTAAGTAGAAGCTATGCACTTATTTCCTCATCATCTAGCAATTATTGCGCATATGACGCATAATTTTATTGACATGCAGAGAAACAAAACAGTGAAGCGTTTAGTTACATGAATAGCAATTCCGCAATTTGTGACGGTACATTGTGAAGGATGTACAAGCAACGAAGCCATTTTGACCAGCGATTGCTAAAACAATTTAAATTTCGAACTGATATCATTCTGCATGCGTATATTCACGCGTTTAGGGTCTTAGCATTATTTCAACAGTTGGTGCATTCGTTCAAAGCGGCAGTGTGGTCGTGTAGTTTCACGCCTTCGGCACAAATGTGTCATTTTCCGCATTTAAGACACGACGCAAGATGATTATGTTGAAGTTCTTTTTGCTAGTTAATACTCGAGGGCACAGGTATGTCTTGCAGTGTCTTTCAGGGCACAATAAAAGAAAAATTAAGATTACATACTAGTATTAGGCACGTTTCATTAAGATTGCCTACAGCTTGTGGGAAGACAGCTGTGCGCAAGTGCCAGTTGGCTTCAACATTTTCTGCGTTGTTACAGACAAAATACCTGCTAGGCAAAATAGTGTCACACTTATTGTCACACATACATGTGAGTCAGTTTGGTACATTTTAGATAGCTCTGCCTCAATAGCTGCTGATTTTTTAAAGTTCAGAAATGCCATTTTGACAGCTCTTTTGCCAAAGCCATATTTAACGGCTTGGCCAATGAAGCTCATCCAATGGTTTAATACCTGCTGCGCTGGTGTGTGGAGGGTTCCAACCATACGGTTTCTCTATAAGTGGCAGCACGGGATACACCCGGTCGTTGTATATTATTGCGATAGCAATTATATGGACGCTCTCGGGTGATTTTTGGCGTCGCCGTCGCCCGCATGCCCCAGATGTGTCTAGGTATGTATATATATAAAAAAAGGCACAAAGAAAAATAAATCAGAATAAAAATATTCCAAGGAACCCTAGCGGGGATTCGAACCAGCGACACCTCGCTCCGCAGCGCGTTGCGTTAGACCACTCAGGCACACGCCATGCATGCGCCGGCATAATTACGACAGGCAATTTTAGACACCATTTACCGCTGGGGGGTATGCAGATCTCGCAGGAGCTTGAGCGTGTTTTCTATCACGCAACGCTCCTACATTTCCTTTCAATTTGAAAACTGCCCATGAGACGCGCACGAAAAAAGGGACCCATTTCTGTACCCACTCGTAGTGTGGAAAGAAAAAAAGAACACGGCCCTACACCTTGCGTCAGACGTCACCGCGTGGCAGGAGACGCAGAGGGGGTCATTCAGTGAGCCACACTTTAAAAGAAGAAGAAATATCTAAAAGCGTCGAATTCTGCGTCGTCGACACTTGCCGCGCGTTGCTCAAACACAAAGGCGTAACAACTGTGATAGTTGTTAGTTCACTCTTTTGCTTTGTATACTTGCCGTCCTTTTCGAGCGTCTTTCTTTGTGCTTCAGCAGGAAGCTGCAAGTATCGAGCTGCTCGTCGATCTTCGTGTGACATTCCGGTTTCTTGGTATCGCATTCATTGATGCGCCCTTGCGGCGAAACTGTGATTTTTTTTTAATATCACCAGATGTTAGAACCATCGAACAGCAGACCATCGAACAGCATATAGGTGACAGCTTTGAAGGATTCCTGCATTAAAAATGAAACAAAAAAGGAAACAATCATAATTTTAGGCACACGCATTGGAACTGAAACTGTTGCGTGGGCGAAGGATTGCTTGAAAAGGCGGAACATCTTTGTATTATCGCCTCTTGTAATCACCACTAAGGAATTGACAATGTGTAAAAAAAGCTCTAAAGGTGATCAGCTGTCAAAGAAGTGGGAGATCAAAGGTAACGCGTGGATGCTTTACACCAAATGTAGAGGCACAATAAACTGTGATGACGTAAACTGTACTGTTGTAGGGGTGATACCACACTGAGAACGCAGGTCTAAACTTCACGCTGTAATATTTAATTTCACGCAAACAGCCACGAGCTCACTCCCGCATGGTGTCGTCTTCCGGGGCATGGTCCATCCCGTTGGCAAATAAATCAACTCAAGCACACGACCGACTGGTACTTCACACAGTGGGATCTCTTATGACCCGAGTAGTAGGCATCCTTGTCTTCTTCCGCTCGGCAAAGCGGCCCAACCTATGAACGTCTAATGCACCTGTTACACAAGCGCAAAAAGAAAAATCTGACCTAAGCGGGCCTTCACAAAGTTTAAAGACATTATAATAAAGAGGCGTTTCCTCGCAGACACATGGCGCCAACGATTTTAGTCTTTTCTTCCGAACGCGCTTCCCAAAGCATAGCGCTAGTTTTTCAAACATTAGTCAAAATGATACCGTGTTTTTTCAATACCAACAAAATGCATGGTGATCGGCACGACAACCAACACAATGCGTGGTGATCAGTCACGACGTCGAATGGGCGGCCATATACGTAAGGTCGGAATTTCGTTAATGCCCAAACGATGGCATGACATTCTTTTTTCCGTGACTGAGTAGTTCTTTTCCGCTTTAGTGAGGGTGCGGCTAGCGTAGGAAACTACGCATACTCATTGAACCCAGATTTGCACAGGGCAAGAATAGCGCCGAGGCCTACTCCGCTAGCGTCCGTATGGATTTCGG